>ARYC01011453.1:0-10210 GCA_000711775.1 Oxytricha trifallax
GAGTTTTCATCTTCTTCTTTTTGCTATTTCCTCTCTTTATTCTTCTCTTCTTTGGTCTTCCTCTACTTCCCTTTCTTTAGTTATGGATTTGTACTTGATCACCCATGTCTTTGAATTTAAATTGTGTATCGAAGTTTTTAACATTGATTGAGAATCTCAAGTTTTTAGAATCTATGAATTCTTCGCATCTGGTAGTGAAAAATTAAATAAGGTCTATCTTTAGGAATTAGACATGTTTTTTTAGGCATTTTACATAGATCTCCACTTTGTTCAAATATGTGTGGTAGTCAGAGCTAACTGATATGCAGCTGACTTCTGGCTGTGATGTTTTTAAGAATTTCAATGTTGAATAGTCTAACGAAGCCTGATAGCTCTGGTGGGGTCTCGAGTGCTGAATTCGTATTAGTTTTATAAGCTCACATTGTAGGCTTCACTCATGTTAACTATGTCTACAAGTCCATTCTGGTATATGTTAAAATATATGGAAGTAATCGCATTTGAAAATCTTTAAAATATTTTGTATAGTTTACTGTTGATTGAAGTCAACCAGATTGAAATGCAAGATTCTCTAGTGTCGAATCTTTCTTGTAGTTGTGCCTTGGTATGGTATGCATGCCTTAGTAGGATTCAGTTTAATAATAATTAATTTTCAATTTAATTAAGATCCATATTTAGTACTAAATATTATATTGAGATTTCTTATTAATCTCCTATTTAGTACTAATTTTATTCTGTGATGTATTTAACGTCATTATAATTTTGGACTGGGTGAATCATGGAGTAATTCTTTGACTCCTTGATTTCTTTGGAGTCGCTTTTTGTAGTAGGTGGGTTGACTTTAACTCTCTATGTATGAGCTGTAGTCTTCATACTGGTCATATTACTTCTACCGAACTCCAGTCCTCCTCGTTGTCCGAGTATATTACTCTTTTGTTATGAGGTTAACATTTCTGTTTGGGTTTGGAAGGTCATCATCTATTGTAGAGTAGCCTTCAGTTTTACGGTAACTACCCTTGATTGATTTTTGCTCAACCTCAACTGGTGCTAAGGCTAGCTTTTCTAAGCTGATGTATCGAGCCCTTGAAAGAATAACTTGGGAATATGTTGATGTCTATTAGGGTCTTATAAACTTGATGTTTATTGATGCAAGTCTTAGCATTTGAAAAAGGTGTTGTGTTTAGAATTGAACTTTTTCACAGTTGTTCTCTTAGTCAAACTACATTCTTGTTAATTGTAGTTGGAACTTGTTGACTATGAAAACCTTTTCTTATTAGCTTTCTTGCTTTAAAGGTTAGAATTTCTAGTATATAAACTTTCATTGATTTTTGTTTTGTCAGATGATACTTATTGTGTATTGTGCTAGATATTGAAATTAATTATTTTCAACGTCTCCCTGCATCATGTCTCTTTGTATTTTGCTCTGTATACCCATTCTTTGTTACTTATTTAATAAATAAGTAAATAATTATTAGATATTTATTCTAAGTAATTATCAAAATTTTATTTAAAGTGTCTAAGAAAAATTTAACTTCAGCTATCAGCAAGATAAACAAGTTCACAATTAAAATTTAAATTAAACCTTCATATTATGATTAAAATATGTTAAGTAATTTTTATTTTGAAAAAAGTATTTGTTTTTGAATAAACACTTCAAATAATTTCTCTAGTTCGCCTCGCAACAACATGAAAATGGGAATTCAAAATATAAGAGTAAACACTATGATTTTTATCTATAATCACAGTCTCTAATTAATTTGATGATGGAAGTTTAAAATATTTTCAAATAATTTATTTAATAAAAGAAGTATCCAAATCAAAAAAAGAAGCGGAGTGGTTAGTTTTGCTCTTATAAATTTATATTATTTAATAGGGAAATAAAATCCTGGGGTCAGTCTAATAAGAAATAATATTGCATTTTGAAATGCCAAAAAAATTTACTAGAGCTGAGCCAAGGTTAAATACGGAATCAACCGATAAAATTGTTTTAATATGATTTTGAGTATATTTTAGATAGGCAACTACCATTTTTTAATGAAATTCATTTATTTACCCAAATTCATTGTTTTTTATTGAAGTAACTATTAAAGATCGTCTTTTTTATAAATATAAATTTAGTTTTTGTATGGATTGATTTAACTGTATTATGCAAAGAAGTTGATAAATTCATGAAAAAACAGCATCATAAGAAAAAAAGGAGATGATCTGCTAATAATCCATAATTGAAAATATTATCATAATATTAAAAGCAGCAATTACAGACACAAATAATCATATAGTTTTAAATCAAATTTAAATATTGCGAACTATTTAATTTATAGGATTATTTTAATTAAAGCAGTCATGTTTATAGATTTTGATTTTTAACTAAAGAAATAAAATTCAAGAAAGAAAACGAAAGCAGCAAACAATCAATTTACGATTTTTCTAAATTTAAAGAATTTAAAAAGCATTATCATTAAATTAATAAACATTATGACTATTTTTTAGTAAATGCTTACATATAGAAGATAAAAATATATTCAAAATTAAATCATACTAAAGGGTATCTTTAGTAATGTATTGGATGACATCAATTAACTTTTCAAAACAAAAATAATCTTTTATGTTGGTTCTCATCTTCTTCAACTACTCCTATCATTTTAATCTTTTTTTTCTTAACTTTTACCCTTACGAAATTATATTGCAAATCAAATTTGATTAGATAATTATAATAATTAATAAGTATAGTTAAAAATCTGTTAGAGGCGGACCATTGCACTCATATACAAAATAAGATAATAATATATGTAAATATATTTTGATGTGGTCCTTCCTGGCATACGATTAGAGGTGAAATGTTATGTGAAAAAAATAAAAATATATTTCAGTTTAGAGTAGAATTAAAAGGAAAAATTTAGTTTTAAAAACAATGCACCTAAAAGTATTTAGTGTAGATTAACAGAGGCTCTACACTATATATAAAACACTCATGTTTATGTTCTAATAATTCTATGATATAGTATAATATTCTTTATTTCCCACAGTTTACGAATAAACTATGTCGATTTTAATTTGTAATTGATTCTTTTGGGTGTTCTAGCTTCCTTCCTTTTCTATAACCTCTTGTTGTTGTAAGTCTAACACAACATAGTATTATATGCTTTCTCTATGCTTTGATCTGATGCAAGAATAATTTTATATATTAATCTCTTTTTCAGTACTCTTTTTAACATCAAATTATTATTAAGGCTATCTTTGATAACAGCTGTGCTAAGATAATTACCTTTGCCATTTTTAATCAAATAATTATTGAAATCTAATATTGTTAAGTTATACCGTCTAATTCTATTGTTGCATATATTTCACTATTCTTTCTGGCTAAGTTATTGAATTCTCTATTGTACCTTTAAACTTCTTTGATTCTCTGATAGGACTTATTGAAGCTATGATAAGATTTTACTATCATCCGTTGAATTTTCTTATTCTTATAAAAGTCTTTTTCTCCAGATATTGCTAGCTTTTTTTTCTCTCATTTTAATGACATAGATTTTCAGAACTGTTTTCATCATCATACTCTTTCTAATCAAGAACTCATTCATTTGTTTCTATCTTGTTCGTTCATTTCATATATTTCTTTGTTTGCATTTAGTTTTTATTGCTTCATTTAAATATAAATATACATTTCTATACCTAGATTTATTGAATTTATTCTTAACTTAACATTATATATTTGTATAGGCGTTTCAATGTTTTACTCATCTTGCTATATTGAATGATATTATCTTTCTATTTCTGTTGCTCTTTTAAGTCAGTTATTATTTACTCTATTTTATTAGTGGATTAGTTGATTAGTATCCTTTTGATTGCTTTTATTTAAGTTACTTTATTGTTGATTGAAGACATCATATTTTCCTTGATTTATATTGCTTCTTCTACCCTATTGAGATTTTAATCATTTTAAGTTATCTTTTTCTCAATTTAATCATTACTTTAGATTGTTATTACTGTTATTTGTTAATTGTTTTATTTATATTAAAGATTGAGATAGTGAAGAAATTATGGACTATATATATTACATTAATGCTAATTCTTGTTAAGCATTGTTTTTTCTTAGACTGAAATTATCATACATTAAGTCAGGGGTTCATTTATATCTTCTCTCACTATTATTTGTTGCTGTTTGATAGTTAACCTTTATTTCCCCTTTTTTATTATAGGTTAATTAAAGATAAAATAAATACTTGTTTCATTAAGATAGATGTAGCAGGTTCCTCTTCTTATTTCATTGATCCTGATTATACAAATGAGGATCTTCATATTTAAAAGGGAATCACTAGCAACTGTTTCTTGGCTATTGGCTTATATGTTAACTTATATAACTGCATTCTTTTTTAAAGATTTAAACTCTCAAATTTCTAGAGTATTATTTATGCTAATTAAAAATAACCTTTAATACGGCAAATGTATAATTTTCTTTAGGACAGCTTCACAAGATTTTTTTGATTGAATTCATCTCAGTCTAATTCTATGAAAGGCAGAGCTTCCATATTTAGCTTTTGAAATACACTTGAGCCATAACTCTTTTGACAGTTTGTATTTTAGTAATTGGATAAATTAATTAAATAAGGTTTTAACGTTCGTGACATGTTGCATCTTTTAACCTAATAATTTAAGTCTAATGTTATTATTATAAGTGTTTGTATAATCATGAATTTAAATTAAAACAACCTATATTTTAATTTTATCCATATAATTCTTTTAATTCTTTAGTTTATAATAGAATGTTTATTGTTTATTAAAATTAAAAATTTGAATATTATTATTATTATTATTATTATTATTTAATGCTGTACGGAAATTAATACTGGGGCTTAAGCCAACCAGATATACATATTCAGATATTCATACTTTGAATTTTCGATCCAATTCATCTTTTCCAAGGGATTTCACCCTCATACTTCAACTAGCTTCACACCGTGCACGTTCACCTATTTGCCTCAAGGTAAGGATTTATGTGTAATTTCGCTATCGCTACTTCGTATTTTTCTCTGGTTACTTTCTCCAGCTGCTTTTTATATGGGTTCTTATGTTCAGGTGAAACCCCTTGTCAGGAAAGACTTATTGTTTGGCTTCCTTGAGGGGGGAAAAATCCTAGTGATACTCTGCTGAAGTTGTCTTATGTAGGTTATTTCCTTGCTTTTCTTTAGCAAATAGAGTCCAATCTGAGATCCGAGCGGTCTGTATCTTAACTCTTAACTTATTCTTGGAGCACTTCAACTCCAAGTTGCAAGAATTGGTGTATCATTTAGTTTTGACACGAATTATATGATCAACGGTCGACGTTTTTATTGGCATGGTCCCCCTATACCCTACCTGACGTATTCTGAGGAGGTTCTCAGATCTGGGACTTATCTCGTAAAAGCCGAGTGCCTTCACGGTTTCGAACACCGGGATACCGGAATTGGTCGGGCCTATATTCCCAACTTACCAGTAGGTCGTAACCAAATTTGAATATAATAATTATAGAATCAGAAATTATGCTACCTTTCCTTAGCATTGTATTTTATTTTTATTTCATTGAAAATACTTTTTCAAAAAACTGGAGGATATTTACTTCTTGTGAGATTTAAAATAAAATGTGTTTAATTCAGCAAAACATTTGTGGTCAAAATATCTAAACTAAGAAGAGGTGTAGATGCCCTCCATTAAAACTAAAAATATATGATTGATATATAATATTTTTGATTAATTTGAATTGAACTTACAAGCGATCTTGATTTTCAAGAAATGTTATTTCATTTAGAGGAAATGATTTAAGTAAGTGACTTTTTGATTTTGCTTTAAAATATTTTGGCTTCTACTAGTTTAATAAAATTTATTGCTTATTTTACTCATTTTATATAAAGAGATAAAATTAAAGTAGAGTAATTTACACTAAAAAATTTACTAATTTATAGTATCATTCTGTTTTAATGATAATATTTAAATTTAAAAGAAAGTTATTTACTTTTAGGCAGGAATACCTATATATTTATGAATTAAATTTTTTAATATTAAACTTTTTCATTTATTTATATTGATTTATATTCGAATTTTATATCAAAATTCTTTCAAACTAAACCACCCGAATAGATTTTTTCAAAATTTAAATATTATAAATGCTTTTAAAAAGTCAAATATTTGTGATTTAAAATGAATCATAAAATAAATTAAGCTATGGTTAATAATAAAGTGTAGAGGAACAGTCTGCTAATTTAATAAAAAAGCACTCATGCTTATTTCTTAATTATGTTTATAAAAATAATTAATTCAATCAATCTACAACTGTACTTGTTGATGGTCATCTTACATCTTTTCATTAACAATTCATATAAAGACCTTAAACTTTGCACGAGTTTCTGGTCTTTTCTTACGTATAGTTTCTTAATATATACTATGTCTTGACTTTTTATAGCTTTGATTCACTATATTTTTTTAGAAAATATAAAAAATTTAGAAATAATTTCAATTATAAATGAAAAATTATTGAAGATAGAGTTGCAGTTAGCATTCACAAATAATGTAAGTTACAAAAATATTTTATAAATTATCTTCTAATAAATGTTCCCCTTAGCAAGATTAATCGTATCATAAAACAGTTGGCTCACAGAAAGATACAAAGATATAGTGAAGGAGTACAAAAATATACAAATGATGATATTGAAAAAGGAACATAGAAAAATGAAACTACTCTTTTTCAGATATATAATATAAAAGTTAAAAAGTTTTGTTTA
This sequence comes from Oxytricha trifallax, assembly GCA_000711775.1. NCBI lineage: Eukaryota > Ciliophora > Spirotrichea > Sporadotrichida > Oxytrichidae > Oxytricha > Oxytricha trifallax. The sequence goes on from ARYC01011453.1 coordinate 6,753, forward strand.
TAGAATTAATAATTTTTTTGTAATTATTTTTAATTAAAAAATATTATTAGCATATTTGCAACTGTTCTAAACTGGATTGAACTTGTCTCTGAAATTTCTTCATGCAATCTTTCTAAACATGAGCTCTATCTATCTGTTCTGATAATTTTTTTAATTATTTTTGTGAGATTTCTGATTCTAATATTCTTTACTTGATTTTTTAGGTTATCTTTGGTTAGCTGATAACTGTTTTTAGGAACTGTATTAATTGAATCTCTAGTGCTTTAAATTTAAGTCATATCAAATTTAGCCATTACTGGTTTGATCGTGTGTTATGACGCTTTCGATTTCCTCGATGCAAAGTCTGATTAATAGAACCTTAGATCTTACTATAATTGCTTTTGAAATTAGGATTAAACTAATTGAAGCTATTTTGCATTTATTCTTTTGTGCCTATAACTATTGGTTTAGTTCTACTTATCTTGTAAGATAAACTTCGGATCTAAGATATTCCATGTGGTCAGTAAGGATTAAAATCTCTTCTGAAGTGCTATAAATTTGATCTCAATTTTAGTATATCTACAAACACATTAGAGTTTCTTGATTGCCTATTGATTTCAAAATTCTTGGACAAAACCAGTAAACTTCATTTGTAAAATGTAATTTAGTCAAAGATCTATAATTTATCTTTGAATTTGTTTATTTAAAAAATATGGCAATCTAGTACAAATAATCACCCATATTTAGAATGAATAATCTAGACTTCCTGAGATTATCTTAGATAAAGAGAGATTAAGCTAATTATTTGTCTAGTTAGCTACTTTGGCTTCTGATTTATCTTAATTTTGCTAAGTTCATCGTATATTTATTTAATCTAAAATATATTAGTCTCTGTTCCTTTAATTGTATCCTCTTTCCTTGAACTCAAAAGGGTGATCCTTGTTGTTAATAAAGACTCTTAATACTTAAAGTCAAACAGTTTAGAACTTGATTTTTGTATTTTTAGTCAATACTATTTAAGATATTAACCGCAAAATCTAGCAATGGAAATCCTGAGGTCACTAGCGACTCCTATGTAACGAAAAAACTGCTTATATTTGTATTAATACTGCTAATTGTTTCTTGAAGAGATGTAAGAGATTTGTTCATCCATTATTTATACCTGCTTGAAAAATCTCAAACAAAGTATAATGACAAGTTGACTGTTATTTTATGAATCTTTTCTCATTATTCATATTTAATAGGTAGAACATTAATCATTAAATTTTTAACTAATTAAGTTTCTTAATTTTTATGACTAAATTTGTAGTTTCAATTTTTATATTTTAGGGGTTTATTAAATAATAAGATGGTTCTGCAATATCATGCCTTTCGAGAGAATAGTCCCCTAGAGCTGTTGAATACTTTTTATGGTTATAATCCTTTATTGTTAAAACAAGCTCTCATGGCTGCGAGCCCTGAAACATCAATATCTCTTTGGATTAGTTGAACCGTGGAGTCGAGGAAAATAGTCTTGAGCAAAATCTATTCATCTAGGAAAGACAAGTGAGTTTAAGATATGGTTCAAAACTCCTATTGTATGTGTAAACTCATTTTTAAGTAGTGATTGTTTGGTATTATGTTTAATTATCTAGAATTGGAGAGGTTTTAATTGACGAACATTACTGACAGCCTCAAGATCTACCAAAAAACTTTAATACTCATTAATTTTCCTTATTATAGTTGTTATCATCTCTTTTCACCTTTTAATTTAATAATACGAATCATATAATAACATCTATTACCCATCAAAAAGATATTTTCTGTTTGGTAAGTCTAACTTCGAACTTATACAAAAATATACTACAAAAATATAAGGTAATTTTAGTTATCATTAAACATCGATTGCTCAAAACTATGTTAAAAAACAATATTCTATATCAAAACTTAAAGCTGTGATTCTAAGATCACTTTCAATGCTACAAAATTAAATATTTAAGAATGGTTACATATTTAAAGTAATTAATATTTTATTTTCAGTTGAATATTAAATTTACAGTAAATTCCAATACCCCATAATTATACAGCTGAAGAAGGCATATGAAAAAATTTTAAGTAAAAGTAAGTAGATAGGAGTAAAAATAGGTAAAATTGATCAATATAAATCAGAATAGTCGATGATTTGAATAAATTTGATGCTTCCTTTTCATGAATATATGTTTTGTTGCCAATTTAATAAGAAGAAAACAAAACTACAATATATAGATATATTAAAAAACATGGCATTTTTTGTAAAAAGTATTACAAAGATGTTGAATTATTCAAAAAGCTCGGAGATGAAATTATAGAGCAGTATAAGGTGTGGCTTGTCTAGACTTCAAATTCTAAAAAGAGTGAGACTTCATCAAGTGATTTAGCTAAAATAAGTTCTTAAATTGATCAAAAGTCTAATTAAAAAAAGAAGAAAGAATATGTGAAGATTAAATTTTGGATAAAGCCTGGAAAATAGAAATGAGGAATCTCTAATCAGCATGATTTAAAGCCCGATTATTTACCAATATGAGCTTGAGTCATTAAATTCATCGCTTAAAAAGACAGAACTAAAGTTAGCGAGGCATACTCTGACGCTCATATCTAAATGAAGAAAAAGTTAATAAATTATGTGACTTATTATAGCATTAACTGTTTTTTGGAGTGTCACCCTGCTCGATGGTATATATTATCCATTGTACTAACATCCATGGTTTGCTCACTACGCCATCATAATAAAATGCGCAAACAATTAAATCTCTTACAATCAATAATAAAGAATTCTTAAATCAAAATTATTATTACTATTATTATTAATATTATTAATATTATTAATAAGCACAATAGGTCATTCACAAGAAACTTCATCTTTAATTTGATTAGAAACCTTGCAAAACCTACACTATTCCCACTTATTTTTGTGGGGTATACTAGCATAACTAAGATAAAAGAAATGCTAGTTGTTATGACAATTGCTACCTTAGTATTCTAGTTTTTGGATTGGAAATTAGTCAAAAGATACAAATATCTATGGAGTTTCCTGTAATTGAACTATGTCATATATTTACCATTTGGACTTTTCTAATCATACAATAAAGCCTTCTAGTATTCTTTAAAATTCTTATTTTGATCATTATTATAGAAATTATTTTGAATAAATTTCCATTTGATAATAATACCATGGAAATTTAGCAGCTTTTGTGATTGCATACTTCTTAGAAATAAACTTCTCCCTCTTCGGACATTCCTTAGAAGAGCTTATTTTTAATGATTTACGTTATTTTAATTAGACAATTTTCACTAACTTCTACTTACCTTACACTCTAACGACATTTATGATTTTGTATCTCTAATTCATGTTATTCGGGGAGAAATTAAGCATAAGAATGCCTTTAGATTTGAGCGATTTATGGCACGGTACTTAACAAGTGAAGGGTTTCACCATTATTGACTAGAAAGACTTTAGACAC
>ARYC01011454.1:0-11373 GCA_000711775.1 Oxytricha trifallax
ATAAAACTTGCGTTTTCTCTACTAACCCCAATAAGACCCCAACTATACCCTACAAATCAAAGCACTTATAAACCTCACTAAGGGGTTTTGGGGTTTTGAATATAGACGTGCTTTTACTCACCTAGTCTTTGGTAATTTTCCTAACTTGAAGTCTCATTAGCAGTCTGATTTTCATCGTGCTTTGGTTGATTGGCCACTCATTTTTATTATTGATAGTTTCCTCCAAAGCATCTTGGAATATTACCCTGTTGTTCTTGCTCTCAAAGATCTTTGCTTTTTAATTAATTGTTTAAGTTAATGATTTAATCTCTGAAGCGAATGATTTGCTACTTCAAGTCGCTGGAGAATCTTTGTTTATTCTCGTATTAACTGTCCAATATTGATTCATGTCAAGAGTGTAATCTCAACTGTTCTGCTTAATGCCCAAAATTCAAGCAGTACTTCTCAATGTTATAAGTACAAGCAACTAGCATTACGTAGATCTAAATTAATTATCTTGCTTTTACTTTTCATTCAAAAATTATTTAAAACTTAAATCATTTTTATATATTTGCATTTATTGTATTATAAAGTAGTTAATATAAGAGGGCATGCATGCTCAAAAAGAAACCTTACAGAATTACAGATATCTTCAGATGCATTTATAAATTTTGAGAGTTTCTGCATGTCGGTGAGTTGCTTAATATATTAAACTGATTATTCTACTACTTACTTGTTAACTAGTTTAAATACAAGTGATGGAAATATTCTAATATTATCTTTAAATAAGCTAGATTATTAATTTTAGCAGATTTTTCAAATAAAACATGCAATCTGTAATCATATTACAATTCATATTATTTATTAACATTCTTATTTAACTAGAGAAACAACTATAGTCTGTTAGTACAAGGCAAAGACTAATAAAAAGAAATTACCACCGTAACTGAATAAAACTCTAAACGAGAGGATAAAATTTTTGCAGAAAAATCAAGGTATTTAAAATTTCAGAGTTCACCTCCTTTAAATCTGAATGTTAGAAGTGGTGATTTGTATGGGAATTTTAGGATAAAGCAGAGTCTGGAGTTTCATTATATCTTCTATGCCAACTATGATTGAAATTTATAATGTATACCAATTTATTTAACTATCTATATGTATATTTGATGTATTATTTATCTAATTTGGTTTATACCATTAAATATTTAATATTAAAAAAATAAAAAAATGATAATAATTTTATAATTACACTAATTGTTCAGTTTTAAATGACAGTTAAAATTTCGACCTTATTCATAATAGTCTATTTAAAAGACATTTTGTAAATAATTTAATATCAAATAAATGTTCTCTAATAAAATTATAAAATGTATATATAATAATTAAAAGACATTATTCGAAGAAAAATGTAATCCATAACAATAATTCAATACCACTCATTAAATAGTCTCACCTACATTCAGGTTTTACCTATGTTCATATGCATCCATTTTACCGGTTTCTACACCTGAATTATATTGATTGTTATGTAAGTAGTTAGGCTTTGAATGAGTTTTAATTTGGCTACCTAGCCTCCTTTTCTATCCCTATACACTACATTCCATTCACAGAATAAAGAGATAGCTCTCAACTTCTGCTGAATTATCATATATTCTGCTAAAAATCACTTCTTACTCTTCATGAAAGTATTCAATTTAGACTTTGACTATGTTCTGTTAAACAAGCTCGTCCCATATGTCGTCCTGGTGTTGAAATTCGTTAACTAGGTTCTGTTCTCCTCTTTCCATAGTACCTTGTTCCTCTTCTCTGTAATCTCTCAAATTTCTTTTCTTCTAATGCCATGCCTGATTTTTCAATCTCCCTACTTATGTATCAAATTTTCAGATTAAAAATTATTTCATATATTTGCATATTTATCCAATCCTTGAGAATTTTTAAAATATAAGCTTTCTAAGTAGCTCAAACAAATGATGGTTCATGATAACCTATTCACTTGTTCATCGGAACTTTCTGTTATATGTTCTCTCGGACTCCATAAACTTCTTAATATTTAATCCTCACTCTCTCTGTTCATATAATTTTTACTTCTTTCACTTTCTGCAAGAACTCTGCATTCCTATTACCATTACCATCTATTTGATTCCCACTTTGTTTCAATATCTTTAATTTTAATTCTGTTTGTGTGATTTATCTTTCTATTCTTCAAACTTGTTATTAGTTTTCTTTAATATTTTAATTATTTATCCATTCTTTTTAATGTTTATATTTTGGAATTTTAATTATAATTCTCTTATATTTTGTCAATCTATGTGTTGTTGTTTTTTTTTTCTCTCTTTTGAAAGTTCAGATTGTTAAATGTTTCTCTTAGTTCTCTTCCATCTTTCTCTCCTGTTATTTCCTCACATAGGATACTCTAGACATCATTTTAATCTTTCGATAACATAAAATATTTTCTAGTTCTGTATTCTAATTTGCAACCAAATCATGCTTGCTATTCCTTCAATTATGGTTCTGTTGTTCAAGTCAATCGGTAATGATTATTTATAATTTTTGTGAACTTTTTTGTTATCTAACTTCGTTGATTCGATTTCATTTTTTTATATATAATTTGCGTTTAAAAAAAGTTTAATGAACACTACAGTAATGACTAGTACCGTAATTCACATCTTTCCTATTTTAACTTCTTTCAATCATTGCGCTCACAAAATTCTCAATCAGGAATAACTTCTTCCTTTTCTAGAGTTTCCTTACTTTTTATTTTATCTATGTTTTTGTTGTTCTTAAATATACTAAAGTACATCTTAAATGTTGATTTTGCTATATTTATGTCATCTGAACTTATTGTCTAATTATTTCACTTGAACCACTTCTTTAAGCTGCAAGACGTTCCTCAGCATTTATTTGTGATGTCTCTTGCGATTTTATACAATTCTCTTTAATAACGTTCCCTTTAGTCAATTTCTTTAGTTTTCATATACGCTGATACTGCTAGTGGTAAGGTTTAAAAATGCCTAGAGATTAAATTTGTGCCACCCATTATAGTGTCACATATTGTTGGGTTTATTAATCTTGTGAGGCTCTGATAAAATTAAGTCTTTTACTTTATGCTATCTCAAGTTCTTTTAGCCAAAAATTTATTGTATAAACAAATATTTTGTCATAATTATTATTCTCTTAAATATTATTTACCCTATCTCTTCGTTTACCTTCTTAAACTGCTTTGTTAATTCATGAACTCAGTCTTTTTGTATCTACTTCAAATTCCTAAAAGCAATCCATTACTTTTTTTCAGTTATTGTATTTTTTTCACAATTATCAAAAAGAATTCCGCAAAGGCTATAAGTTTTCTATATTCGACTAATGATACTAGATCTCTTTTGTGCGTATATTTAATCTTGTAGGTATATGTTGAACAGCATAAATGATAATCTATTTCCTTTGGGTACACTTTATTTTGATTCAATTTCCACTCCATAATAGGTAATTTATAATCTCTATATAGTTCTTCGATTAGTTTAACAATATACTCATCCTACTCAAATTGTATCTCTTTGTTGTAATATATTTATTAGTCTATCTTTCCAGACGGAGTCGTATGCTTTTTACAAACTATGGATATCTAAGTCTTTCTGTCTCTTCTACTTTTTACTTGATTTTTTTTAATTTCTTAACATTCAAATCATATTAAATTGAGTGATCTTATTCTCTTTAAACCCATTCTCATAGTTTCATAATTGCTACAATTAACTTTCTTTTATCAATAAATTTGTTTACAATCATCTTCTCTTTGATCTTACTTAAATAATAGTTTACCACTTTAGGTCTTGGGTTCTATGCCTCTGAAACTATTCTTACATATAAGTCTTAATCTTCCTTCCTTTTAATAATTTTAGGAAATATTTGAGTGTCAACCTAACCCGCTATCATCCTGCTCACCATATGTAATTAGTTATATTTTAAGAATAAAAATATTTTTTATTACTATAAATACTACACTAAATTAAATTAAAAACAGGAATAATTAAAGAATAGAAGAGAAGGGACAGCTTAATTAATAATTTATTCATAATAAGAGTTAAATGAATGGAATTATTGGTCAAATTAGGTTTGATCAATACAATTTTGGTTGAAATGCCACAAAAAAATAGAAATCAAAGTTAACTTAAGAAGAAACATAGCATTTCTTAAATTGTATTATGACAGATATTATAGCAAATCAAATAAATTTTAATATTTATTAATGACAGTATTATTGAGATGAAACAAATGACTATTTATTACACCTATTGCTTATTACAATTTAGTTTAAGTGATGAGAAGACCGATAATTTAAAAAAATGTTGATGTAAATGATTAGCTTTAAATTTAAGATTGATTATACTATTAGAATACAATTTTTAATTGCAAATTTAACAAAATAAATTTATTCTATTGACATTTATCTGAACTCCTTCAAAGGTCTTGCGAAGATTGGAAATTGACATATATATGTAGCATTAATAAAGCAAGTTTGCTTCTCAACAGAATGCTTACATAATTGAATAGTGTAACTTTTCATTTAAATACTAATAATTATTATTTATAATTAGAACATATTGGTCTAATTAATCTTAAGAAATAAGATTTTATCTAGATTTTTAGCATTAATTAAATAATTAAAGGAATAAATAGTATTCATTGTGTTATCTCTCTCATAGTTATTTTTTTAAGCTGCTCATTCCTTGGTTGATTTACTGGACTCATTATTGTCTGTGGTCTCTAATGCCAAAATAATGGCATAATCTGTATTTTTCCATACTCTCAGCCATTAACCTTACATCATCTGTAGAACTCCATAAAGGACATTTAGAATATGCTTCTCATCCAATAATAAAAGAATCAAATTCTGTTAGCAATAATAAATGCTATTCTCATTTTGATAATTACTAAATACTCTTACTTGTTGTTTAATGAAATAATTAACACATTTTAAAATTATTAAATTATAAATATAAAAATGAAGAAACACTTAGAAATTTAATTTACATTAAAAATATTCATGAAGACACAACCCTTGATATTGTGAGAGATAGTTATAATCTAAAGATTAATAATAAAATTAAGTAATTCAAGGGATCAGCAATTCAAGATATAATAGTAAAGATATTCAAGTGGAACCAATAACATAATTTTTGATAAATTTCTAAGACTCTAATTATTGTAAAATATATTAATATTAACGATTAAATGCATTTTGAGAAAAATATTAATCATTTAAATTAATAATGGCAGACGCAAATAAAAGAAATGAATGAAAATTAAAAATAGAAAACTACAACTGCAAATAATATAAAAGAAAAAGAGAAAAGTATAAAAAAAAGAAATAACCTACAAAAGGCAATACTTAAAGAGAGCCAAAATTATGAACAAGCTCAGATAATGTCAGTCTTGGCAAATTATCTGTTCATATTTCAAAAGCTATTTTAATTGATTTGTCTAACGATACAGGTGGGGTCATAAAAAATTTTGATTTAACAAAAGAGAATACTTTAAGTTTAAATTGATAGATATGTATTATAAGTCAATATATTTGATGTGTTAGCTGATAACATAAAATAAAGAGTGAAAATTTATATAAAATTTAAGTAAATGAAAGTAGGTTTTGAGATAGCTTTGTTATTGTTAGTGAAATTTCATATTTATGAAGCCAATATTTGAAATTTGTCAATGTACCTTGCATAATTCATCTAATGTAAGGCCAATAAGTATGAGATAAGACGAATCTAATAAATAAACTAAAATAAATTCATAGATTTAAATCCATAATTATTGATGCAAGAATATACGGTCAATTTGGACATTTAAAGAGTAAATCGTTAAAACATTTATTGTCTTGTAAAGAAATTTTTGTTAAGTAAAAATATTCACTCTTAATGGTATCGAGAATAGCATTTAAAGAAACTGTCGTGCTTTAATTGAGTTGAGAACTTACAAAGTTTTTTAACAAAAAAGAATTCATAGATTTAAATCCATAATTATTGATGCAATAATCAAAACCCCTTAGTGAGGTTTATATGTGCTTTGATTTGTAGGGTATAGTTGGGGTCTTATTGGGGTTAGTAGAGAAATTAGGTCAAACTGCAAAATGAGAAATAGAAATTAGCGAAATTTAGGGTCTATTTATGATGAGTAATATTTAGATTTACTGCTTAAGCTTAGGTATGGTACGAGTATTAATATAGACTTAGCCAAACATGTACTAAATTATGCAGCTATAGCAAAGTTATTACGCAAGAGTGCCTCAACTGTTAGGTATCATTGCTTGATAGCTTTTTAGCATTATAACTCTGGCTCTTTAACGCATCCTGCAAGAAATAAAAGTTCTCTCATGCTCATATTGACTTCCTCTGCGATTCTAAGACTTTAAAGTATTGGGCACACTTTCCACTAGACTAGCGAGCTGTGATGTTTCATCGCAAGTTTCCTGACATGCGTATCTCTCCTTAGACTATAGCCAATATTTATAGACGAAATGGTATTACTTTCAAGACTGTCAACAGAGTGAAGAGAGTGATTGATTTTACAGTGCCATTTTATAGTAATAATTTAAAATATAAAATATATATATGACTAAATGCAGAGCTATAAATAATAACATCAAGTTCATACATGAAGATGAAGCTGTGTTTACGTTCAACACTTTTATTAATAAGTCATGGTACAAGAAGTATGATAACATAGAAGTTTATGACTAAAAAGTAAAGGTAGTCACCCATGCAATTTTAGCTGGTATAAGTAAAGATTCAGGCTTAGAGAGTTATGTCATTCACCCTAGCTCTATTAAGCGAGAGTAGTATATAGAGTTCCTACATAAGCTCAGAGAGAAGTATAGCAATCAAAAAACCATCCTGTTTGTTGATAACCTTTCAGTTCATAAGACTAAGGAGTCTAAGAAAGCCTATGAAGAACTAAACATAACTCCTGTATATAACGTTCCTTATAGCCCATAATTTAATGGAATTGAATTCTACTGGAGTTAAATCAAGACTCATTACAAGAAGCTGCTGCTGTATCATCTTATGCATGACTTGCCTTTAGATACAGTAGACTTGATTCAAAGCGGCCGTAAGAGAGTGATCGTAGATAAGACAACAATTTGTGCGAGAGAGGAGAGAATGAATTTTTATAAATAAGTTTTAGATTTAAACAAATGAATATATTCACATATTAAATTGACCCATAAATGGGTTTGGCTTCTCTTTCTTCTCTTCATCTTATGGCTTGCTTGTGCCCATATTTCTTCTCTTAGTGCCAGCTCCTGCATCTATGTTCATTTCATCTGGCTTTTAAACATCTTTATAAAGTCTCTTGCTCACTTCATGAATGGTCTAAGACTTTCTCTCTCTGTGAACCTTTGCATGTTCTTTCATTAGAAATATACCAGATCCAGGTTTCCCTAAAGAGTTATAAATCAAAGCTTACTAGAAAAGAATGGATGCTTCTTAAGCTCTGCAGCCAGGTCTCGCTTATAAGTATGCCTTGCTTCATTTAATCTTCAGGAGAAATTGAATAGCGTTTCTTGTGAGCTTATTCAATGATTTCTCTGAGATAACTCTCTCTTAAAGTGCCAAGAACACCAAAAAAGAAGCTCCTTTCTGGAAGCTTGTTAGAGAGCTGTTTCTTGGTAGGAAGATAAACTACCAACTCTTCATATTACATCGCATCCTCGTAAAGATTAGTGACTGAAATCTCTGGGTAGTTTGGTATTTCTATCAACTTAATTTCATTGTTTTTGAAGGCTTTCTTCTCATCACAGAGTATAGCTTTTAAGAATGAAATTTTGGTGCCTTCCATCGATGGAAGGAATAAACCCACTATAGTATATGATTAAGTATCTGTCACATGCTTACCATGCTGAGTGAGGTATCGATAAAGATCTTCCTTGCTTCTAAATCTTGAGATCATTTCTTAAGCTTCAACCCTCTTCATTGCAGTACTTATAGATTCCATCCTTGTTCCTACTCTTGTTATTGAATTTCAAATTTTAATATATAGAGTTCTGGATCCTACTGTTAAAAATCCTAGTAATAAATATGGGCATCTTATAGAACGTCAACCTGGTAAGGATACGTGGAGAAAGCTGGCAGAAGCTGTAACAAACTTCAGAGATGGAGCTCCATTTTATCAATTTAGTTCCATTAAATTAGTACTAAATTTGTTTAAATTTAATTAGTACTGGTACCAAATCCGTTTAACTTTAATTGGTACCAATTTAATAGTACCAAAACTTAATTAGTACATACTTTTAAACTAATGAGGTTTTAATGGAAAAGTTCCAAAATGGTTCAAAACCTAATTGGTACCACTACCAACCTGAATTTATTCTCAGTTGGTACCAAAATTAAAAATATTAAGAATAAAATTAGGAAATTTATAGTTATAAACTAAGTATAAATATGTGTCTAACTCCTAAGAATCAACCATTATTGTTGCAGTGCCAGCTCCTATACAAAGTTAGTATAGCCAGTGAGGTTTTTACTTATTAATAATAGAAATTTAAATTTGAATTTAAACATGGCAGCTAACTTAAATCGCAAAGCAGTCTCTCTTGGCAGTGGATAATCTTAGCTAAACTTTGGCTAAAATAAGAAACCAGAAGTAATTTATATTGAAAAGAGGTAGAGCTAAGAGCTCTAGAGTTTGAAGCTGAGGTGTTTAAAATTTAAGTTTATAACAAGAAGTAGATTGCAGAGATGGGAGTTTAAACATATGTTGAATTGGTTGAGGAAGATAAGGAACAGCAACCAATAGAAAAAATTAAAACATTTTAATGTGAAGACTGCTAATATTTCTTCTCAACTGAGTCTAGTTTGAAGAAACACATCAAAGAGGTACACTCTGGTAAAGCTAAGATCTACTTCAAGCATGATAAAGTAGATGGTAGATATTAAGCACTACCTGCATGAAGTCTTATACTTCACTCAGCTAAAGTAAAGAGACATATGCAAAAGCATCATTTAAGCGAATTCCTGATTAAAGATAAGGAAACTTAAAAGCTTGTACCTGCAAAAAGAAAAAATAACGCTCTTGAGTCACAAAAAGAACAGTAGTAGAGACTTAAGAGATAGAAGCGGTTGGAGTCAATGAACCAACCAGCAAATGGTATGTATATAGCATGCTTATAAGAGAGAGCAATCAAAACCCCAAAACCCCTTAGTGAGGTTTATAAGTGCTTTGATTTGTAAGGTATAGTTGGGGTCTTATTGGGGTTAGTAGAGAAAACGCAGCTTTTATGTGTATTTATTGTATATTTAATGAATATTAAGTGATTTAATTCAAACGAATTTTATTTGCTTGTCTTTGTTATACCTCTGGAATCTTGCTCTCTTAAGTGGCATAAGTATGTCATCACATTCAAAACTCCAAAACCCCTTCAGTAGTTTGATTGAGTTTTTTATTGATAAAAGTGGACTATTAGTGCATACTTTATTAGGGTTTTAATAGGGTTTATGTAGGGGTTTAATGTTTAAATATTAGTAATTTAAGTGAGAATATGCGAAGTTTGGGGTCTGTTTATGACTGTGAGTATATAGATTTATTGCTTATGTTGCGATATGGATGTGATGAATATAGTGAATAACTCAAGCCAGTTCTGAATTACACGTCTATAGCAAGGCTTCTCCATAAATCTCCAGCAACTGTGAGGTCTCACTGTCTATTAGCATTGAATTTAAAGAGATAGCATCTTAATTCTAAGCCTTAGAGACCCTTAAAATTTTAGAAGCATTATATTGAATATCTTATTAATGATAAGACTCTTAAATACTGGTCTCATTTCTCTTTAGCCTGGAGGCCTGTGATGTTTCATCGCCAATTTCCTGAGCTTCACATATCTGCTTAATCGATAGCTAATATCTATAAAAAGAATGGAATATTTACAAGACAGTCAATCGCATTAAGAGAGTGATTGACTTTAATGTTCCATTTTATAAGGATAATTTAAATTATATATTCAATTAGATGGAGAGGGCTATTACGAATAACATTAAGTTCATACACGCTGATGAGGCAGTATTCACGTTTAATACCTTCATATCAAGGTCTTGGTATAAAAGGTATAGCAACATTGGAGTATATGATTAAAAGGTTAAGATTTAAACTCATGCTATACTTGGTGGAATAAGCGAAGATAATGGCCTCGAGACTTATGTTATCCACCCTCGCTCAATAAAGACCAAGTAATACATAAAGTTCTTGCAATAACTCAGAGATAAGTACGCCGACTAAAAGATTATTTTGTTTGTAGATAACTTATCTGTCCATAAAACTAAAGACACAAGGAAGGAATATGAAAGGCTAAACATAACACCTGTATTTAATGTTCCTTACAGTCCTCAGTTCAATGGAATTGAATTATATTGGGGGTTATAGAAAGGCCACTACAAGAAACTTCTGCTCTATCACTTGATGCACGATCAGAAGATAGATACAGTCGATTTTATTAAGAGTTCTGCTAAAAGAGTCAGCGATGATAAAGCTAAAGTTTGCGCAAGAGAAGGGAGATTTTGTGTATATAAATAAGTTTTAGATTTAAACGAATGAATAAGTTCACATATTAAATTTGCCCGTAAAGGGATTTGGCTTCTCTTCTTTTTTTTCCTCTTAAGGCTTGCTTGAGCCCATGTTTCTTCTCTTAGTGCGAGCTCCTGCATCTATATTCATATCGTCTGGCTTTTAGAAATCTTTGAAGAGTCTTTTACTCAATTCATGCTTTACTTGTGACTTTCTCTCTCTGTTTAACTTGCTGCGCTCTTTCATCAAGTATATAGCAGTTCCAGGTTTTTCTATAAAGTTAGAAGGCTAAGCTTACTTGAGATGAATGGATGCTTCTGTAGTTCCTAGAGCGAGGTGTCGCTTATTTTTATTCCTTGCTTCTCTTTTTCTTCAGGAGAGATGCTGTAGCGTTTCTTATGAGCTTCTTAAATAGTTTCATTTAAGTACTCAGGTTTCAGAGTTGCAAGAACACCAAAGAAGAAGTTTCTCTCTGGCAACTTATTAGAGAGCTGTAGCTTTGATGGAAGGTAGAGAGCTACGTCCGGATCACTCATAGCATCGTCATATAGGTTTGTCACTGATATTTCAGGGTAGTTAGGTATCTCTATCATCCTAATTTCATTAGACTTAAAAGCTTTTTTCTCTTCACTTAGTTGGGCTTTTTAAGAATGAGATTTTAGTTCCCTCCTAAGTTGGCAAGAAGAGTCCAACTATAATGGATGTATTAATTTTAATTAAGAGCTTACCTTGCTATACCAAGTATCTATAGAGGTCCTCTTTACTTCGAAATTTTCCAATTAAATCTTGAGATTAAATTCTCTTCATTGCATCATTCATAGACTCCACCTTGCTTCCTCTTTT
>ARYC01011455.1:0-17599 GCA_000711775.1 Oxytricha trifallax
ACAAAATAACAGTGAAATTATGCATTTTCAAATGGTTACGTTTCCATGGTCATGGTCACCATGGTCACGGTCATGCTTACGAGGACCACGGAGGCATTGACCACTTGACCACGTATCAAGTGAGTTGAGGGGTGGTCGTGGTCACTGCTCTAATTTTACATCAATCGACTAATTAACTGTGAAAACAAGCATTTTCAAGTTATATTCACCGTGGTCATGGTCATAGCTATGGTCATGATCATGAGGACCACTGAGGCAGTGACCACGTATCTGGTGAGTTGAGTGGTGGTCGTGGTCACTGCTCTAATTTGACGTCAATCGACGAATTAACTGTGGAATCATGCATTTTTAAGTGATGGTAACGTGGTCACCGTGGTCATGGTCATCATTGACACGGTCATGGTCAAGAGGACTACTGAGGCTGATACCATTTGACCATGTATCTGGTGAGTTGAGGGGTGGTCGTGGTCATTTCTCTTTTTTTACGTCATTCGACGAAATATCACTTTAATCATGAATTATCAAGTTATGGTCATATTCACCGCTGGTTATCATCATATATTGGTACATGCTCTTTCATGAACCCGAGACCACGGAGGCAGTGACCACGTGACTACGAATCTGGTCAGTTGAGGGGTGGTCGTGGTCACTGCTCCATTTTGACGTCACTAGACGAATTAACAGTGAAATAATGCTTTTTCAAGTGATGTTCACGTGGTCACAGTGGTCATGGTCATCGTCACCATGGTCACTAGGACCACGGAGGCAGTGACCACGTGACCACGTATCTGGTGATATGAGGGGTGGTCGTGGTCACTGCTCTATTTGACGTCATTCGACGAATTAACAGTGAAATCATGCATTTTCAAGTGATGGTCACGTCATGGTCATGGTCACCATGGTCACGGTCATGGTCACGAGGACCACGGAGGCAGTGACCACGTGACCACGTATCAAGTGAGTTGAGGGGTGGTCGTGGTCTATTCTACCTTGACGTAATTCAACGAATTAACAGTGAAATCATGTATTTTTAAGTGATGGTCACGGTCATGGTCACTAGTATCACGGATGCAATGACCACGTGAAAAAAAAATATATCTTGTAAGTTGAGGTGTGATCGTGATCACTGCTCAATTTATACGTCAATCGACGAATTAACAGTGAAATCATGCATTTTCAAGTGATGGTCACGTGGTCACCGTGGTTATGGTCATGGTCACCATGGTCACGCTCATGCTCACGAGGACCACGGAGGCAGTGTGCACGTGACCACGTATCTGGTGAGTTGAGGGGTGGTCGTGGTCATTGCTCTATTTTGTCGTCATTCGACGAATTAACAGTTAAATCATGCATTTTAAAGTTATATTCACCGTGGTCATGGTCGCCATGGTCACTGTCATGGTCACATAGACCACGGAGGCATTGACCACGTGACCACGTATCTAGTGAGTTAAGGGATGGTCGTGGTCACTTCTCTACCTTGACGTCATTCGACGAATTAACAGTGAAATCATGTATTTTTAATGATGCTCACGTGGTCACCGTGGTAATGGTA
Source organism: Oxytricha trifallax (assembly GCA_000711775.1). NCBI lineage: Eukaryota > Ciliophora > Spirotrichea > Sporadotrichida > Oxytrichidae > Oxytricha > Oxytricha trifallax. Next base: position 1,556 of record ARYC01011455.1, read on the forward strand.
ATCTTCACTATTGTCACGGTTATGGTCACGAGGATCACAGAGGGAGTGTTCACGTTACCACATTTTTGGTAAGTTATGGGATGATCTTGGTTTCTGCTTTATTTCGATGTTATTCTACGAATAAACAGTGAAATCATGCATTTTCAAGTGTTGCTTTTGTGGTCATGGTCATTGTTCACCATGCTAACGGTCAAGGTCACCTGGACCACGGATGCAGTGACCACATGACCACATATCTGGTAAGTTAATGGATGGTCTTGGTCACTGCATTCAACGAATTAACACTGAAATCATACATTATCATGTAATTGTCACGTAGTCACCGTGATCATGTTCATTTTAACCATGGTCAACTTCTTTGTCACACTGACCAGATAGAGAGTGACTAAAAATATGGTGAGATGAGGAGTAGTCGTGGTCACTGCTCTATTTTAAATTCATTTGACGAATTAATATTTAAATCATGCATTTTCTTGTAATTGTCATTTAGCCATAGTAATCATCGTCATGATCACCATTGTCAAGGCTTTGTCACGAGGACCAAGGAGGGAGTGATGACGAATCTGGTGAGAATATGGGTGGTCGTGGTCACTGCTCTCTTTTGAAGTAATTCGACTAATTATTTCTTTAATCATGCATTTTTATGAAATTAAACTTCATTATGGCATTTGTTATTAGGAGTTTAGAAATTAATTTCGGGTGAAATTATAATTCTAACTTAGCATCAAAATTTTACCTCTTGCTGGTAAAAAAATCCTTCTGTAACTTTTAAGTAATATAAACACAAGAAATTAAGAGTTCTTTTCCTTTTCAAATATTATCACAAAAACAAATATTCAAGTCTTAAATATTCAAAAACTTTAGTCTTCTTAAAGACCAGGACACAATAAAAAATAATAATATAATTGCAAACCATTCGATGAATCAGGATAAAATCAAACAGTAGCAGATATTTATGAAGAATTTAACAGCATAGATTTTCAAGGACCAGATTAATTTTAATAATTCTAGTTCAATTATTGCCCAAAACTTTTTAAAAACTCCAAGACTAAAGCAAAATTATTTGAGCGGAAAAAAATAATTCAGCCCATTTCACAAAATTTAAAGAGCCGAAGAACTCCTTAAGAAACTTGAATGCATAGGATTTTTGGAAATATATCCTAAAAAGAGTAATTGCGAAAAGCACATGAAAAATTGTGATCTTGTTGATAAGACTCGAATTCAAGAAAGTTTGTTTTTAATCGAATAAAAGAAGCTTGAGTAATGTAGTTACTAATCCATGAAGATTTTAAAGTATGACAAATATCCCAACGTAAGTGAGCTAAAAATTTCAAAATACATCTATGAGTTAAAGGTGGGCACATTTGCATAAAAATGGTAAAATTATTATTTGGAGAACTTAGCTCAAGGAACACCAATCTAGCTTTGCGTAGATGTTAGGAATGACGACTTTGGCAAAAATTAAACAGAACAACACCAAGATTTACAGAAACACTATTCCCTTTAGTTGTTTAAGGCAACCCAGAGAAAGGTCAAAAATCGATGTCTTACTAATATTTGCCAATCACAGACTAAGATAAATACCTCTAACTTTAGTGCAAGAGGATAAGAGGATGGAATCATATTCTATTGGACACTTCACAACACTTAAAAACAAGGCGCCAATTACCTTGAAGAGAATGGCTATTCAATTAAAAAAACTCTGGTATGAGTCAAACTAACTCCAAAATAAAATTTAATTAACAGTGTTAACCCGGAAAACTCAATAGAGTATTGCCTCATTGGTGTCAAAAGCTATTTTAATCAGGCATTTTTGGATTCAATTCCTGAAGAAATTTGGGCTGAAAGAACTTATCATTCATAAAAAACTATACGAATTCTCGGATGTCGTAGATAAAATATTTAGGGGGTAATTAAAATAGAAATATTTACAAGATCAGATCCTAATAAGCCTAATACAGTCCATGTTGGTAACGAATTTAAAGGAGATAGGGAAATGAAAATTAAATAATCATACTGAAAATTAATTAAATTAATAAATTTTTACTTTTTAAAATAATTATATTTAATAATTTATTTTAACATAAACAAAGCTATTTTATTGTTTCAAATTTATTTAAGCCATTCACACATTTTAATTGAAAATATTAGCATCTTTAAAACTTCTTACTATAAGTCAAATATTGTTTAAACTATTCATATTTTTTTTTCTATTCTTTGAATAAGTATTTTCTTCTTAATAGGCAGGTTTTAAAATTTTCTATTGAAATATTGCCCACTTGGCATATTGTAGGCAGCTGTAATAGCAATTTTTCATCCAAGAAAAATTCTTGCTTTAAATATTTTATATTAAGGCCTTTATAAATAAATCCTTGTCTGGAGATTAGGTAATGGGGCTCTAATCTTTTTTAATAACTGCAAAAAGTTTCTCGATAGGGGCCATTATGAATTAATAGGTCCAGATATAATACAATTACCGAGTATAATCTTATCTTTTGCAATGTCACGACACTTTTGTGGTAGGTAGCATTATCGATTAAAAACCAGTATTCATCCTCCATTCATCAGAGGTTTGGTCTGAGTAATCTATGATTTAGAGTAAAAAGTAAAGGAAAGTTGTTGTGTTATTCTTGCCTATTCTCAGGGTATACAGAATCCTACCATCACTAAACCCTGCTGCAATCATGATTACTCGATAGTATCTAATTAATTAATCGTTATAGTTTCTGGTTTCCTTCATACTTCAGGCTTTTCTCAAATAGCTTTAGCTTCAGATAATACTCTCATCAACATTTATAATTTGCTAGTTTTAGTTCATGAAGTTTACATAATAGTTTGCTGCAATTCGTCTTTGTTTCAAACATTCGAAACTGTTTGATCCTTTGTCAATATGATATACCTTTTTGTAAGTAAGTCCAATATTGTTTCTAACAATATTTCTAATCTTTACTAATTGTACTTTAAGATTCAGTTTGAGGATCAAGTAGTCATGAATTTATTTGGCTGACATTATATAGAGTTTTGTTACATTGAACGAATAGAATAGCATTATCTTTTATTTTAATTTGGTATTTTTTCTCAAGTAGAATGGTTTAAGACTTTTAAGTTGTTTTAACTTATAAACTTCTAATAGTTGAGTTAACTTTGGAGATATTAATTTTGATTCTCTTAATTAATTGTTTATTTTTGCATCCATGTTTATGAAACAGATTTCTGAAAAGCTTACAAACACATGACCAACATTGGGTGGATTAGCATTAATTTTTGCAAAATTTACAGCACTATATATTAATTTATGGGGTTATAAAAAATAGATTAATTATTTTACTATATGCTCATCTTCTTGAGGTAGAATTTCTCAATCAATGTTAAAGAGGGGACTCAACATTTAGCTAAAATAGATACATTTGAGTGAATTAATATGAATAATCAAGATTTTACATTTCTCTTTATTTATATTGATTTATTTATATTTTTAGGTACTCTACCGCATTTAGGCTGTTTTGCGGTAGAGTACCTTAATTATATTAATTATGAAAATATTTAAATTTAAATGCTATAATAAATATGAAATGCAGTTTGTAGAAAAAGTAATATGTAATTTAATTATTATTAATAAGAGAATAATAAATTAAAATTATAGCTCTTAAAATATTCAATCTTTAAGTAAAGTTGCCTTAAAAAGTAACAATAACCTAATATTAATTAAAAAATTTATTAAATAAATATTTCATGCATTTTCTGTAAAAAGTAATGCTGTATTTAACTTTATTTATTTTATTTAATTATTATAATTAAGGTACTCTACCGCAATACAGGTTTATACATAAAAATCTGCGGTAGAGTACCTAAAAATATATATTTATTTTAATATTAAATTCAAACATGTGCAAAATTGATTAGATTAATATATTCACCTATAATTATGCTATTTTAGCTAATTGTAACTTTCTTTTTTGTGAGATTTTTTATTTGCTATTTAAGATTCTACATTAGCTAATTTTATCATTAATAATATGGAGGTGCTAATCTAGTCCTCACTTTAAGCACTCTATTATTTATCGTCTCCATCTCCAGTATTTATAAGTTTACGGGGATCAATGATTTAGGTACTAAAGATTTTGTTTTCGATATTTATTAAGACTTTTGCTTCTAACTTTAGAATTTGAGACTTTGGAATAGAAATCAGCTCTAAGTCGATTATCTCATAGTTTCCTGGGGCCATCAAACAAGTTGTTTTGCAGTATACTAACTCATCTTATGAATTATCATTGTCAACAATATTCTATTCTTGAAGTTCATCGTCCTCCTCTGATGATGATCTACGCCAATTACCTTAATGCTAAAAGTCTCTGATGTCAGATTATTTAGAATTTTAGGGATTCCTCTTCTCCATAGTTTCTTTTTATTTTTATTAAGTTTATTTTATAGTTATTACTATAAATAATAATCATTGTGTGGTTAAAGTAAATAGAGTTATATTTTTAATGAAAAGTCTAACAAATTATAACAAAATATAAAATTTAACAACTCTACGATTAATTTTTATATTAATTAAAAGTATCAATATTTAATAATACAGCATGAACAACAATTTGCAAGGTGTACATGCGAGTGAGGTTAGGTCAAAAATAGGTTCTAAAAAAAGCTATTTGACTTCCTCACTTAGGAGTGTGGGGCCTACCTGCCCAAACTCAATTGCTCAAATATATACTTTTTTTCGGAGTATTCTCACAGGGTAGAAAGAGGTACTATATATTGTTAGACTTTGTTATATTTTTTGAAAAGAAGCGATGTGAAACTTTCTGCAATACCCTAGACTGAAGGACTCACAGCCGATGATTTTCTCTCTTACGCTGAAGACAAGCCTTCTATATTGAAATTTTCGCGTGTTTAAATGGACTTGCTTCATTTGGATAAAAAGTGGATCACAGACATTCAACTGACTCTAGACACAGAAGGACAATCATATGAAATAGAGAGCTAAGGAATAGAGAAGAGTTAGGCTAGATAATTCATAGAACAACATCGTACACATGAAGCCTTAATTCTTGGACGCCCTCAACAATTCAATAAGTTACAGTGGTAAGTTCAATTTCAAATTTTACTCCCATATAGTTAAGGTAAAAATTTTGAAGTATAAGTGAAATTTTATATTAATCAAGATTGACAATAACGTGAATTAGGATGAAGTCTTAAAACAATAAGACAAGACTTAGTAAATGAAGTATAGCGTATATTTGCGTTAGTGTATCTCAAGTTGTTATTTATGAATTAGTCTGAGATATTTACACTCTGATCTTGAGCTGATATCAGCCCATTAACCGCTGATATCAGCGCAATGTATTCGTAAAAAGCTCCACTTCGAACGAAATCTCGCTGGATCCACATTCTTAATTCATTGGCCTCTGAGTGCTTTAATTGCCCTCATTTTTAATAATTCTTAATTAATCTTAATTAATTTGATGATTTGATTTTAATTTTTAATGAAAAATTAAAAAGTTTAAACTTAGATTAATTACACTATAGAGAAATCTGATTTGTGATAAATCATTAAATTAGTAAATTGCGTAATTTAATTAATCATTAAATTAATTAAGATTAATTAAGAATTATTAAAAATGAGGGCAATTAAAGCACTCAGAGGCCAATGAATTAAGAATGTGGATCCAGCGAGATGTCGTTCGAAGTGGAGCTTTTTACGATACATTGCGCTGATATCAGCGGTTAATGGGCTGATATCAGCTCAAGATCAGAGTGTAAATATCTCAGACTAATTCATAAATAACAACTTGAGATATACTGCTGCAAATATAAGCTATACTCCTTTTACTAAGTCTTGTCTTATTGTTTTAAGACTTCATCCTAATTCACGTTATTGTCAATCTTGATTAATATAAAATTTCACTTATACTTCAAAATTTTTACCTTAATAAGGGACGATCAGCTTTCTTATTGAAGCAGAGCACAAAGAGGAAGTCTAGACAAGCGAACTAGGAAGAACAGAAGTCTGGCAAACACATTGGCTCAAAATCAAAACATATATATTTAAGGAATAAATTCAACAATTCAGGGATGATATGAATGATCTAAGGGGTCAAATTTAGGAACTTGTAAACTATAAATAGCTCGTCATGCAACTCTATGATGTTGGAGTGATTGATTAAGAAGGCAACCTTTTAAACCAGTAACCTATTCAATAGATGCATATTTTTATAATTTGAGTGTTATTGCTTCTGAAGCTTAAAGAAATTTTAATCCAGTTAAAATTAATTAACTTAATAACTAAAGCTTTTAATTTTGCACAACAGCTTTTATAAATTTAATGCTTGAAATTTTTATCAATATAAAAAGGTATTCTAGCTGATTTTATTATCTATTCCAAATAAGAATCAAAATTTCACCATGGGATAGTAAAAAATGCTTCAAGAAAATTTTCTTGAAAACTTTAAAATTATATAAAGTTTGAAAACGAGTGGCTATAGAGGCATAACAAGTTTGTCATAAAGAAGAGATGACAAGTACTTTTATTTAGTGGTTTTTGGAGTTTTTAGGAGGGATTTTTGGAGAAATGCATTTGCAAATTTGTTTAGAATTTGTTTAAAAATATAATGAAAAACCCCTTAACTAATCATTTGAGAAACACTGGTGTCAAGTTTACTAGAGTTTATTGTTATGTCGTTTAAACTAACTTTAACTACATGCTGTGTTTTAGTTTTTGAAATATAAAATAAATTGTTTGAGTTTGTAATAGGATGTCATAGTTTGTTAGATTTTAATTGATTTTTTTTTAATTAAATAAATAAACAAACAAAATAATTTATAAACTTAAAATAGCAGTCTTAGATTAGTAACAATAAAAGTCTTTTTAATATAGATTGCTAAAAATAAGGAATAGGGAACAACTTTATGCTTCATCTAATATTAAATAAAGGAGCATCAAAAACTATTTAAGCTGTCCATAAATTTAAGTATAAAATTCAAGGAATGGGCAAAATTCCTAAATTAAAATAAAAATAAAAACTTGAATCTCCCTTGTTTGAATTTTCATAAGATGATAACTCTGGCTACACTCCCGACGTTTTCAATGAAGAGCAGCTCCAGGAACTGAAACAGTAAGAGTCGAAGCAGAAGATATTGGAGCATTTAAAGAAGCAAGGCATGTTAGGAAAGTAAACCTACAAGGATGTCAAAATATAGCTAAGGAAGAAGTTTGGGCCAGATACAATTAATTTACATAAAAACTGGCTTGTTGCTACCCTCAACTCAAGAAAGGCTAATAGAAAGTCATCTACTCCACCAAATAAAAAGAAGAAAAATAGCAAAATGAAAATTACAAAGACGACCCCAATCTAGGGGGTCAGAATAATGATGATACTTCTAACTGAAGTTAAACTTCATTAACTCCGTCAAAGAATGAAAATTAAACCAATAACATTGGCATAGACATACAGTTTCTACAGTCTGACTTAAAAATACGGAATCAGAATTATCACAGTTATAAAGCGATACAACACTTTATGAGCTTAATTAAATTGAAGAATTGATAGAGAAAAAGTTTGGGTAACTTAATTCGAAAGCCCGGGAAGAGATATATTAGCGTTTGCTATAATAAGTACCAGATGTTCTAAAAATTCCATCCACTATTCTTAAAACTGATAGATCAAATTCAGGAAGCCGTGAGCAAAGTGACCAAGTTGGAATCCTAAATCAATGTTTTTGGCTTATAGGAAATATCAAGATAGGTTGCAGATGGTAAAGATGAGATATAGAAGATATTTTAGTTATTGGTTGAAAAAATTAAAAAGGTAGCTCCGACTCTAGGTTTAGCAACATAAGAATTATTAGCTTGAAACGTCAGAAGAATCAATAAACAGTTTGTTGAGATGCATAAAATATTATAAGATTCGTCTTTAGGCTTTTTATAAACAAAAGAATAGTTATAAACTATGATAAATTAGAATAGGGAATAATTAAATGGGCTTGAAAAAGCATTTAGGGATGTTGAGAAGAAATTGAAATGTGTGGTTGACACAATTGAAGACTGCAAGGACAATATTACTAAAAACATGAATTTAATCCATGAAAGTATCAAAACAGTTAATAATCGAGTGAACAATTTTGAAAGTCGCTAGTTGAAGTAAAAAAATTAGTAAATTATTCCGGTGTAATTTCAACAATCACAATCAAAATTAATGCCCTAACTTTATTAAGAACAAGCTATTAGTTCAAATATGTTAAATACTAACAATAACTTTCAAAACACAATTATGAAATACAACTAACATGATCTCAGAATTAAGTTTATTAAAATTGAGAATAAAAAGTACCTGCTCGACACAAAAACCAAGCATATTATTCTGATAGAAGATGAAGTTGACTATTGAAATTTCATAATGAATATTAATTATTGACTTATATTATACTTGCTTACATTATAACTCATATTACTTTGATGATGAGATGACGATGGGGTTTTGGGGGTATTTAATTATATGTTGAGAATATCATTAAAACTTTGCTTAAAGCAATCATTCCATTTTTGAATCTACTGGTCTCAACTTTCTTAAAGGATCCATCAATAATGATGGATCCTTTACATGATATTTTAAGAGCTATGTCCCTGCTGAGAACTGTTAAAACTTATAGAAATATTGATAATCATGGTAGTTTGTTTCTTCTAAGTATTACCAAGTTTACTTTTAAAACTTCAACATTGAAAGTGCTTTCCCTTTAGTTTGAATTAAATCATTAAGTGTCACTACATTCATACTAAAAAATAAGGGTTCATTTTTAAGATTATTAAATATTTCATCCCTTATAAAGATCTTGTCTTGATTATCATCTTCGGCACCAGACAAGTTCCAGACTCGGCTGGTGTGCTTTATGAGTTCGATAAGATCGTTTGGCCAAAGGGTTCCAAGAACCCCATAAAACTTGTGGTCAGCCATCACTCTGTAGTCATCATAGCAGCTCACGAACTTCATAATATTTTAATCATCCTTATTCTCCTAAAAAATCTTCCTCAACGAGAGCTCATCGTAATATGGGACGTTGAAGCTCTACACTTCAGCATTTTAAGGAGCTCCTTGTTCTTAGATAAGAAATCTTTAAAAATCTCATAGTTGACTTGCTGATCTGGTGGGAGTAAGTAACCTTATTAACTGATAAATTATAGCAAATTTTACTATTAAATTCAATGAATTATATCTAATCTTTTTTGGACAAGAACTTTGATTAAAGCTTTCTATGGTCATGTCCAGTAACTCTAGCTCCCTATATCCTTATATTATTTCAATGTTATAAGATATAAATCACAATTTTAAGATTATTTTTAATATTAATCTTTAATTCATGAGTAGATTCGTGAAGCATATATTAAAATCTATCACATCTTGGCACCCCTTCCTATCGACCATAAATATTAAATAAAAAGAAAACTAAAAAAATTATTAAATACAATTTTAAGAATAAGTATTTGTTTTAATATTTTCTATAGATTCATTTCTTTAATAAAAATTACTACTACTTTTTTATGTAGCCATATCAATTAGCTCATTCAAAACCCCAAAACCCCTGAATGAGGTTTATAAGTGCTTTGATTTGTAGGGAATTTGTTAGGGTTTGGGGTTATTAATAGGTTCTAATGTGAAATTTATAGTAAATGTATTTAATTTAATCACTCAAAATGCACTTTTGGATCATGTGGGAGAGGTCTGAAGTTTATCTTACTTAACCACAACTCTATCTGCTCTATTGATATGTCTGATCTTGAGTTTGGTTTTATTATTATTGACTCTGCCATTTGTTTCATTGATTGAGATACTCTTGTTTTGTCAATAAATTGCTTTATTCTTTGTTTAGCATCCTTCTCGCATCTTGTAGAGTAGTATTCATTGCGAGGCATATCGCACTCTATTATTATTGCTGCTAAAGCCCACACATCCCACTAAAAGTCTCCATCTCTCCAGTCTTCTCTTTCTGGATAGTACCCTTGCGTTCCCATTACAGTTCCAAGCCTTGATACTTCCACTCTTTAGGCTCTGTTGAAATCGATTATTGCTACTATTACAGGTGAGAAGTTTATCATTATATTTTCTGGCTTCAAATCTCTGTGAACAAACCCTAACTTATGAAGCTCTTTAATACCTTATACGGTCTGAGTTGCTATTTATCCAAGTTACTTATGATTCCTTTGATCAGTTATGAAATCTCTAAGGGTCATTTCATAGAGTGGAAGTCTGAAAGCAACATGATCCTTGGCAAGGAGAACAGCATCTAGCTTGATTAAGTAACTACACTCTTTAAATTTTGCTTGAGTGAGAACTTGATACTCATTGTAAACTCCATCTAATATTTATCATCACTTAAGAGATAATTGAAGGGATACACCTTGTATGCGTATTGATGATCATTGATAACTTTCTCATCAAAGGAGTCTTCTAATATTAGGTAGCTTTAAAGAGAAGTATCTAGGCCAATTTAAGCAAGAACCGGTATTTTCTTGTATTGAATCTTGATCATAATTTTTGTTATTTCAGAGGTCAGTTGGTTGCGTGCCTACCTAAAGTACTCTAACTCTCTTGCTTATTCAGGCACTACGAACTTAGAATATTCCCTCGCTTTTCTTTTGTTGAGAAGCTTCAGCTCAACTTCATGATTCTCAACTTCTATATCTTTCTTGTGAGCTTTTAAAAGATGCTTCTTCAAGTCTCTTGTTTGAGAGTATTGCTTATGGCACTCAAAGCAATCATACTTTCCATCTCTTTTATCATGCTTTAAGTATACAGTGGGCTTGGATTCTCTATGCTCTTTCTTATGTCTGTACCAGCTTGACTTATGAGCAAAATCTCTCTCACATAGCTCACAAAAATAGACTTCAGCTTCTTCAGTTTGTATAGGAATTTCATTACTACCTTTCTACTCCTCTCTGTCTCCCACACACTTACTTGCCATTTATTTTCTATTATTAATTTCTATTTTAATAACAGAGACCTCAAGTGATAGCTCTGGTAGTTCCTTATAAGAGTTCATCTCACAGCTATCACACTTTTTATTGACGCCAAAGGTAAGTCTCATTTAGTTTGATGGAAGTGCTGTTGTTTTTCTTAAAATGTTAGCGCTCATATTTAAATTTGAATTTAAAATTATAAAACTGCCTCTATAACTGAGAGCTTATATGAGAGCTTTCCAAGCCTAAAAGTTTCAAGGAAAGTTCTTAGAGTATAAGAGAAGAATTATGAGCGTTAAGAGACGATCCAGCTCTAAAAATGGGTGAGGAAGTAACCATTTTTACTTTCAATAATAAGTTGATTATAGTACGTACCGATTTAGGAGGTGCACCTAATTAAGTACGTACTGCTTTAGGAGGTATTTTGTGATTTTATGATTAAAATTAGGGTGCTCCTAATTAAGTACTAGCTTTAATTAATGCTCCTAATAAAGTACTAGCATTTTAGGAGCTACTCCTAATTAAGTACGTACCAATTTAAATTAAAAAATATGGAACTATAACAGTAGAAATTGATATCAATCTCTCAAGTTGAAACCAGTTCTCAAAACCTTCTCCATATCCTTCTAAGAGGTTGACCTCCTATAGGATGCCCATATTTAATAGTAAGTCTTACAGAGGTATTTAATTGAAATCAATGAACTTAAATTTGAATATCATTTCTTAGATCTGTAAACAAGATGGAGTCAATGAATGATGTAATGAAAAGAGCGCAAGCACAAGAATTGATTCAGAGATTTAGAAGCAAGGAGGATTTGCACCGCTACCTGGTGCAGCAAGGTAATGAACTCATAGTAACTCATCTGATCAAAACCCCAAAACCCCTTAGTGAGGTTTATAAGTGCTTTGATTTGTAGGGTATAGTTGGGGTCTTATTGGGGTTAGTAAGAGAAATTAGGCCAATTTACAAAATGAGAAATAGAAATTAGCGAAATTTAGGGTCGATTTATGATGAGTAATATTTAGATTTACTGCTTAAGCTTAGGTATGGAACAAGTATTAATATAGACTAAGCAAAACCTGTACTAAATTAAGCAGCAATAGCAAAGTTATTACGCAAGAGTGCCTCAACTAAGTATCACTGCTTGCTAGCTGTTTAGCATTTTAATTCTGGTTGATGAACGCATCCTACAAGAAAATAAAAGTTCTCTCAGGCTCATATTGACTTCCTCTGCGACTCTAAGACTTTGAAGTATTGGGCACACTTTCCATTACACTAGCGAACTGTGATGTTTCATCGCAGGTTTCCTGACATGCATATATCACCTTAGACTATAGCCAATAATTATAGAAGAAATGGTATTACTTTCAAGACTCTCAACAGAGTGAAGAGAGTGATTGATTTTACAGTGCCACTTTATAGTAATAATTTAAACTATATATATGATTAAATGCAGAGAGCTATAACTAATAACATCAAGTTCATACACGCTGATGAAGCTGTGTTTAACTTCAACACCTTTATTAATAAGTATTGGTATAAGAAATATGATAATATAGAAGTCTATGATTAAAAAGTGAAGGTGGTCACCCATGCAATTTTAGCTGGTATTAGTGAAGATTCAGGCCTAGAGAGTTATGTTATTCACCCTCGCTCTATTAAGCGAGAGTAGTATATAGAGTTCCTACATAAGCTTAGAGAGAAGTATAGTAACCAAGAGATCATCCTGTTTGTTGATAACCTCTCAGTTCATAAGACTAAGGAGTCTAAGAAAGCTTATGAAGAGCTAAACAGAACTCCTGTATACAACGTTCCTTATAGCCCATAATTTAATGGAATTGAATTCTACTGGAGTTAAATCAAGACTCACTACAAGAAGCTGCTGCTGTATCATCTTATGCATGACTTGCCCATCGATACAGTAGACTTAATTCAAAGCAGCTGTAAGAGAGTGAGCGTAGATAAGACAACAGTCTGTGCGAGAGAGGGAATAATGAATGTTTATAAATAAGTTTTAGATTTAAATGAATGAATAAGTTCACATATTAAACTAACCCATAAAGGGGTTTGGCTTCTCTTTCTTCTCCTTTTCTTATTGCTTGCTTGGGCCCATATTTCTTCTCTTAGTGCCAGCTCCTGCATCTATGTTCATTTCATCTGATTTTAGACATCTTTATAAAGCCTTTTGCTCACCTCATAAATTGTCTGAGACTTTCTTTCTCTGTGAACCTTTGCATGCTCTTTCATAAGATATATGCCAGTGCCAGATTTTCCTACTAAAGTTATATGTCAAAGCTTACTTGAAAGATAAGGATGCTTCTTAAGTTCCTCTAGCCAAGCTGAGCTTATTAGAATGCCTTGCTTTTTCTAGTCTTCAGCTAAGATTGAATATCGTTTCTTATGTGCTTCTTCAATTATTTCTCTGAGATACTCCTCTTTTATTGTACCAAGAACACCAAAGAAAAAGTTCCTCTCTGGTTGTTTATTAGAGAGTTGTTTCTTGGTAGGAAGGTAAACTACCACTTCCTCATCTTACATGGCATCCTCATAAAGTTTAGTGACTGAAATCTCAGGGTAGTTGTGAATTTCGATTAGTTTAATGTCTTTATTTTTAAAAGCTTTCTTTTCCTCACAAAGTATTGCTTTCAAGAATGAAATTTGGGTACCTTCAATCGTTGGAAGGAATAAACCAACTTTATAATATGTTAATAGTCATCAAGTTATCTTACCATGTAAATTAAGGTATCGATAGAGATCTTCCTTACTTCTGAATCTTGATATCATTTCTTGAGCCTCGAATCTTTTCATTGATCATTGAGTGATTCCATCTTTGTTCCTCTTCCTATTAATGAATTTCAAATTATAACTTATAGACTTCTGGATCCTATTGTTTCAAATCTTACTATTAAATATGGGCATCTTATAGGAGGTCAACCCTGCAAAGATACGTGGATAAAGTTTGCAGAAACTGTAACAAACTTCAGAGATTGAGCTCCATTTTTATCAATTTAGTTCCATTAAATTAGTACTAAATTTGTTTAAATTTAATTAGTACTGGTAGTAATTCGGCTTAATTTTAATTGGTACCAATTTAATAGAACCAAAACTTAATTAGTACGTAGTTTTAAACTAATGAGGTTTTAATGGAAAAGTTTCAAAATGGTTCAAAACCTAATTGGTACCAGTACCAACCTGAATTTATTCTCAGTTGGTACCTAAATTAAAAATATTAAGCATATAATTAAAAAATTTATAGTTATAAACTAAGTATAAAAATGAAGTCTTAGAGCTTTGATCAATCCATCATTAATGCTGTTGCAACTCCTATATAGTCCAGATATAGCTATAGAGGTTTTAAGAGCTTTATAATAGAAATTTAAATTTGAATTTAAACATGGCGATCAACTTGAATCGTAGAGCGGCACTTTTAGGAGCAGGTCAATCAATGCTCACTTTGGCTCCTCCAAGAAACCAGAAGTATTTTATATTGAAAAGGAGGTAGAGCTAAGAGCTCTAGAGTTTGAAGCTGAGGTCTTTAAAATTTAAGTTTAAAACAAGAAGTAGAGTGCTGAGATGGGTGTTTAAACATAAGTTGAATTGGTTGAAGAAGATAAGGAACAGCAAACCAATAGAAAAAATTAAAACATTTTAATGTGAAGACTGCTAAAACTTCTTTTCAACTGAGTCTAGCTTGAAGAGGCACATTAAAGAGGTACACTCTGGCAAGGCCAAGATCTATTTTAAACATGACAAAGTGGATGGAAGGTACCAATACACAACATGCATGAAGTTCTTACACTCACTCAGCAAAGGTTAAGAAGCATATGCAAAAACATCATCTTAGCGAATTCTTGATTTAAGATTAGGAGACTTAATAACTTGTTCCTGCTAAAAGAAAATCAAAAATTCTTGAGTCTTAAAGAGACCTACAAGAGAAGCTCAAGAGACAGTGTCGCTTTTAATCAATGAACTAGCCTGCAGATCATACTGTTTTAGCATGCTTCCAATCGAAAGCAATGAGTATTCCTGCATTAAATGCAATTGAACTTAGTAGCTGCATTTAAAATTACTTGCACATAAGTGTGCCTAACAAGGCAAAGCTTATAGTAGTTGATGAGTATGCATACAAGGTATACCTTTTCAGCTATCTCATAAAAAATGAGCAGTATTAAAATGAGTTTGCTAACGAATATATGATTCTTACAGAGGCTTAAAGAAGAGATTGCAAGAACTTGCTTAAGTTAAATGGTGTTATATTAAGCTATGGTTTCATCGCACTAAGGCTCAAGAAATTTGAAATGACTTTAAGAGACTATCTATATCATAATAGATATCCTGATGACTTAAATGATATTCTTACAGATATGATTAAGGGTGTCAAGGAGTTGCATGAACTTGGATATGTTCATAGAGATTTGAAGCCTGAAAATATTATGCTTAACCTCTGTCCTTTAGAAGTCGTAGTTATCGATTTCAATAGAGCCTTAAGATAAGAGATAGTGACTTTGGCTAAAGTTCTTGGTACTCCTGGATACTTCCCAATTAGAGAGAAATGGACTAATGGCTTAGTTCAGTGGGATGTATGGGCAGTTGCTGCTATCATATTAGAGAGCAATATGGAAAATATGTCATACTTTGGAACAAAGCACGAGAAATAATCAATAAGTTTAGCAGCTAAACATATAAAATAAGAAGAAATCTGCGATAAAATTAAGACGATAGTTGAGATGGTCATAGTTAAAGCCTCCAGCATATCCAAGATAATCATTAGATGACATTCTAGAACAACTAAAGACAGCGAGATTCAAGAGGTATCACAAAGACAAGTAGATAAAATGTGTTTGAGTTAAGCACAATAATAATCATTAAATATTCATTAAATTCATATAAAACCTGCATTTTGTCTACTAACCTCAATAAGACCCCATCTATACCCTACAAATCAAAGCACTTATAAACCTCACTAAGGGGTTTTGGGGTTTTGTTTTGACTATGTAGTTGGTTTGTTCTAGCCAACGATGGAAGGTACTAAAATTTCATTTCTAAGAGCAATACTCTGCGAAGAGAAGAAAGCTTTGAAAACTTAAGATGT
>ARYC01011456.1:0-15410 GCA_000711775.1 Oxytricha trifallax
CTTATAAAATGGAACATTAAAGTCAATCACTCTCTTAATGCGATTGACTGTCTTGTAAGATATTCCATTCTTTCTATATATGTTAGCTATCGATTAAGCAGAGATGTGAAGCTCTGGAAATTGGCGATGAAACATCACAGCCCTCTAGGCTAGAGAGAAATGAGCCCAGTATTTAAGAGTCTTATCATTAATAAGATATTCAATATGATGCTGCCAAAATTTTAAGGGTCTCTTAGGCTTAGAATTAAGATGCTATCTCTTTAAATTCAATGCTAATAGACAGTGAGACCTCACAGTTGCTGGAGATTTATGGAGTAGCCTTGCTATAGACGTATAATTCAGAACAGGCTTGAGTTATTCACTATATTCATCACATCCATATCGCAACTTAAACAATAAATCTATATACTCCCTGTCATAAACTGACCCCAAACTCGCATATACTCACTTAAAATACTAATATTTAAACATTAAACCCCTACATAAACCCTATTAAAACCCTAATAAAGTATGCACTAATAGTCTACTTTTATCAATCAAAAACTCAATCAAACTACTGAAAGGGTTTTGGGGTTTTGATTAAGCTCCTGACTGTGGCAGTAGATTCAGCACAATCCTTAACTAAACTCCAGCAGTTCTTTGGGTAATCTTTAGTGATTTCGTCAAGAAAGTTATCGTTATAAACTGCTTCTTCACGTTCCAGAATCATCAACTTCTCTTTTTATTGAATGGGTCTGAAGTGATGGAAGTGATTAAGGTCGAAAGCTTGATCTCTGGAGAGACCATTGAAAGCCTCATTTCTCTTAATTTCTTAGAGGGGTGTGTACTTGTAACTGTGTCTGGGGACGACTTGGCACTGGTCCTCGATTGTATGAATTACGAAACTTACTCTGTCGAGTTCAGTTATATGTTTGGGTGGAATAATTATACCTGCCAATTCATCGATAACAACTGGGGCTCCACCGACTTCAATCAAAACTCTATCGTATTCACCAGTTAAAATCTCTCATTATTTTAATATAAATTTAAAAATTATAAATAATTATTTTAGAATTTATAAATAAATTTATTAAAGTAAGTTTAAATGAATAATCCCTCATTATTAAAACAAAAAAGATCTATATAATGTGATATTTAAATTATTTTAAATTATATTTATACATAATAATAATTATTAAAAAAAGCATAATTAATATATCCTTTGATTAGGTTAAAACATCTATTTTCCTCTATTTTCAAGATTCATTTTGAATGAATATAATTAAATTGAGCATAGTGAAATATTTTATAATAAATTATTAGCACAAAACTATTCATAATATTATTAAGCTCCTTTTATATAAAATTACACATATTAAATCTATTTGTAATTTTTTTTAATTTCCAGGCTTTTGAGTGAAGTAGGTCTTCATATTCTCAAACTTAGCAGCATGATGCATTTAAGGTTATGGAAGTGAAGCGAATATGTAATTGCTGGACGAGCACCAAAAGAATCTCTTAGCTGGGAACCCACTTTGCAACACTGTATAGTCTAGTGTCATAACTATGAAGTAATCCTTGACAGTTCCGATTAATTTCCCCCAGAAAAATAATTCCTCAAGTTTGAAGTCGTTTTTAAGCTGTTCGAAGGCTAATTAGAGGGAGAGTCTCTCGTCCATGCTTAGAGTAACGCCGTTTAGGTTCACGTATTTCAGGTGGGTGTCTAAAGTCTCAGTCTCCATTATTTAATTTAATTATTTATTCAAAAGTTAATATTATTAGTTTAAAATTTTAAGCATGTTTCATAATTATAAGTTAACATCTTTATATCAATGACAAGACTACAAATTAAGTGAAAATAACATTTATATATATAGATATTATTGTAAAATTAGAAATGAATTGCAAATCAAAGAAAGCTTCAAAAGGAAATGAAGAGATTCAGCTAGATTATAGTATATTTTCCATTGATTTATAATAACTCCAGATTTTATGTAGGTAAAATGAACTTCAAAGACCGTCTGAGAAATCAATAGATTTGGCATGTGCTAATTACTCCATCTTTTTAATCTGGAATGGTTGTTTTCGCAGTTTTATTCACACTTTTCATGACTATGGGGTTAATTACTTATTTTATGGATTATTATATAAATTTATATAGAAATAATGGATTGATTTAATTTAGGGCTAAAATTTTAGGAAAAAATAAATTATATTTTAAATTATTTGTTTAAAAAAAAAGTATTTTGCAAAAAATCTCTCTGTGTATGATAATTTAAATAAATTAAGGATTGTACCAATATTTTGTTTCAAAAAGTAATTTCTAATAGAATCGTTTCTAAATCTATAAAATTAAAATAAAAATGTTTATTTACAAATATTTATATGTGCACTTAAATATAATTCAAGTATTTTAAGGCTCTTGAGTTGAATGATGTGAGAATCAGATATGATGAGATATGTTCATAGTACAGAAAAGATACCCTTGAAAATAAATGTGTGTTCGAGTATACAATCCATAATTATTAATTTATTCTCAATAACAAATTATTTCATTATTCATTATTGTTTATAAATGCCTGTAAGTTTGACTAGGCCTAAAATCTATTACGAATTAGAAAACTTCTACGCAAATCATCGCAAATTTGTAAAGTCTCGTTCTTTCAAGTAATTAGCTGGTAAAGACGCTTCTGACTTAGAAACCTCTTGCACCCCCATAACTACATTCTGGGATTTATACGATACTATGTCGAAAGATAAACTATAAAAACTGAGTTTAATGACTTCAGCAGATATGAATTAATATTTGAGTTAATAGGCTTACCCCTGCGGATTGATTGGCAAGTATATATTCAATGATACTTATCAAATTATCAAAAGTGTTTCAAGGAAAGTTGTAAAAATTGATGAGACAAACATTGCACATGACGTCGATAGAAACTATAGGTTTAAGGCTCGAAATAAAGATTCATATATTGACATAGAAAATGGTAAGAAAATCATTAAATTATTCACCGTTTAATTCACTTTATAGAACATACTATGGTTTGGTACTAAATGGAAAGTTTCTCAAATTTCATAAAACTATATGGCCACATAAACACACAATTGAAAGTTAATGAAACCTATATTTTTATAATCGAAGACAACTACTAAATGGATAACTTCGATGGAAAGAAGTACATTTATTTATCAGAGGTGAATGATTTCGGTGGTAAGAATTTATTCTTGGGTATTGCTCTGCTTGTGATGTCTGGAGTTGTTGTCATATTAATGGCTGTGCTTACAGTTTGCTATTGCTATAAAGTTAAGAGTAAGGAGAACTATTATGACCCGGATACACTTGATTGGTGAAAATATTATCAATTAAATTATAGAATATCAAGGAAAGTATTTAAGTCAGATTCATATTCAAAATTTACATCAATATATAAAATTTATGTTAAAATTCTGAGAAAATTGAATATAAAATATTAATACGGGAGCTAAAATTGGTATAGGATTAAAATTAAGAACTTCTATAATTTTACTTTAAAATTCTTACTATAATTTTTAGTCATAAAATTGCATTTTTTTCATTATTAGAACTATTGAAAAATGGTTGGCTTTAACCAAGAAATTGGCTTTCATTATTATTTACAGTTTAATTTATATGGTTGCTCATATTGCTATTCGAACCTGGTTATTTGTGATGATCTACTATGGAGTGTTTTCTTGGCTTAACTATATAAATTAGTGCATTTTTAAATCTTAGACTATAATAAAACATTTAGAATAATCAAATTCTGTATTTTATTACAAGGCTTCCTAAACTATCTACCTGATGACTACTGCCAGACATCAGTATGATTACTATTATCAAGTATAAAGTACATCTAAATAAGTCTATGTTTGGGATTGCTACTCGCCCCTTTTCTAGAATGACTCTAGGTGTTTAGCTAGCTAGTGCTTGGCTTGGCTCTAAAGTCTTGTAAGGCATTCTCATAGCACTACTGGAACATTTAAGTTCGCATAGTGCTCTAGTGTCTGCTTGGACCGTGGAGTGAGGGTACTTGGTTTGGTGTTTGAGAGATACTGCGATTTGAATTATCTTTATTACTCAATCTTTGATAAAATATAAATGTATAACTTAATATTATATAATTAGCTTACGATAATTAACTCATTATTTTTGTTATCATCTCACTAAATAAATCTTAATTAAACAATTAGGCATAGTCTTTAAATACCAGAATAAATAATAAGGGGAAATTATACCACAAATATAATTTATTATTTATCTGAAAAAATATCTATATATTTGCTCTTCAATTTACCTCATCTATAATATTTATAAGACAACAATTATGTCTATATAATATATAATATATATATATATATATATATATATATATATATATATATATATATTATTTTCAATGATAAATAAATGCAAAATATTGATGAGTCTTGTTTGCTATATTCGGCATATTAATTGTGTTAAAAGTCTAGTTCATATGCTACAATTGATTAACATTTTATGGCTAGGCTTAAGAAGTTAAAAGTTATGCATTATGCTAGAACTAATTATTTATAGTGTTGTTAAAGTTTACTTGATATCCGTTGCTTGGACTATTTGGGTAAGATTATAAATAGATTAAAGATTTATATTTCATAATTAATAAGTAGTAAATTATTTTAAGTTAAATGTATTATAGAATTATATTTTATTTTTTATCATAAGATTACTTTGGTGTTCTTAGTGTTGTTAAAATGCCAATACAATACCAAAAATACTTAGGTCTAAATTTAAGAGTATTTAATAAAAATTTTATATCTTTTTTAGTAAGTCCTAAAGGTAATTTTTATTTTAATGAGTTATATTTAATTTCTATATATTTCAAAGATAATTATTATGCAGATTTTTTTTAACAATTCTTCTTCGTGCTCATTTTAATTACATATTATGTTAATTTATAAACTTTAACCTATTATTGTAAATTTAATGTGAGTTAATTTTAGTAAGCTTAAACATTAGTAAATTTAATATAAAATTAAGTATATTAATTGTAAAAATATTTCATCATTAATTTAACTATTAGATTCAAACTTTTTCATAAACTCAAATAATTAAAAAAATTAATTTAAAACATTTACAGAAGTTTTGGGGCATTGATATCTCCATCCTTCTGATAGTTTACTTAAACTTGAGGTATAATACCTTAAAAATATGGGGATTGAGAACTGATTTATTTTGGCATTATTGGGGTTGCCATCTCAGGAACAGGAGTAACAGACTAATTTTTCCTAGCACGCCTCCTCATAACAGAGGTATCTCGTGAATTTTGTTATTAATTTTATCTTGAACTTTGAAAATTCTTGTCAAATAAGGGATTCAAATTAATCGGCTTTATGCTGGTGTTTTTAATTGAGTTTTCTAAGGAAGTTTTTGAATTTACTGCACTTGCGAGAAATTCATTATAAATATTACTGCCCTCCACTTTAAAATTGGTTTTTTAATCATTTTATTATACATGAGGTGAGTGGTCTCTTGAAACTTGTGCACTTTTATTTTAATGAGGATAGACAAACTTATTATGAATTTTAGAAATAGGAACAATCCCTCCTCCATTAGATCTCTATGTAAATTGAGGAGTTTATCTATTAAAACTCATGGTATTCATATTTGAGCTGTTAAAAGTGCTGTTCTGTTAAGCGTCTGTGTTTAAGAATTTTTATTGATTAATCTGTGAAGCTTTTAATATTCGTCTCTTAGGTAGAATTGAACTGCTTACACTATCTAACTGAAAGATCTATTAATCTTACTATTGTTATAAATTAATGAAAAAGATTCGTACTGAATACTAAAATTTGTTTGACTCAAAAAAATAGGAAAAAATCTCAAATTTAATTGCCCCTTAATGCCTATATCTTTTTCGTAACTCCAAAGAATATTGCTAAAATAGAATTGAATCAGGAAATTGTGAAAATAAAATTAAAAATAAATAAATAATATAATTAGACCAATGGAAAAATGCGTAAACCCCAAATCCCCTCAATTTCAAAACCCCTGTTTGTTTGTTGCCATGTGTCATTTTTTTATTAGTAGTTGGTCAAAAAATTTAGGGGGCTGGTCAAAATTATATATGTATTTGTAAAAATTGACACATCTCAAATTTAGGGGTCTGTATAATTAGGGAAGTTGGGAGATTTGCGAAATTAGCGATTTCAGAGACTTGCGTAGTTTAGACCAAAATAGGGACTTTTTCATAAAAACCTCTCTCATTTACCGAAAAGGGGCTTGAAAGTAGGGTAACTCCATTAAAATTTGGAAGTTTTGCCAAAATATGGCACTCATGCATAATTGCGATAATATAAAGGCAAATGCAACTAAGTAGAATCGCGAAGGAAGTGGCCATTTTAAGAGTGCAAATGTGAAATAGAAGCAGTATTTTAGAATTGAGTGTTGTAAAGAGTGAATTAGGACATTTTTAAGTAAAATATAAATAGTGTTATTAATTATAATAATCTGCGATGAATTTAAAACTGACATGACAGGGGAAATTGTAAAGGGAAACAGGTTTTATACACTACTTCAGCTATGAAACAAACATTATCACACAAAACCGAACCGAAGAGTGTGAATCCACTTCTTGATACTGAATGCCCACATCCCCTGGATGTCTTCTTTTCTTAAATTCTGAACGATTTCAGCAACCCTCTTCACCAATTGCTGCCTAAAAGTGTAAAGCCCATTAAAACTTACTTGTTCTGAATAGTGTCCATCTTCATCTCCTTCTTTGCAAAGGAGAATAACTGCTCAATTGGATTGAGCCAAGGCGAGTATTCGGCGTTGAAGAGCACATTCACTTTAAACTTTCTGGCTGTGGCTAACATCTCTGAATATTTATGAATGACTGCGTTGTCCATCAGCAGGACCACTTTCTTCGAGTGTAGTTCTTTATCAGTTCTTACACTGCGTAAGGTTGGTAGATAAAGTTCTCAAAGAGAACTGAGTAAAAAGCTCCTTCTATCACTTGACTGGAGATAATTCTATCCTAGGAAATCGCAGCAATATAAGACATTGAAAATTGCTATCACTTAGTTCTTAATTGACAACTCTCTCACTTTCATCCCATAGTGTCCCAGGATCTCCTTCATCTCGCTCTAGTATTCCTTAATGCTTTTCAAGTGAGGGTCTATAAATAGCTGGGCCAAAGCTTTTAGTAAGAGCCCCTTTCACTCTGCAAATTTCCCTACTCTAACCCAGGGTTCGATGAGTCTTCGTGGAAGCTACTTGAGAGTTTTAATTTCCTAGGAGTGACCGCAAACCGACTTTCCAACTTGGTTTCGGCACCTAGGTCAACAGACTTCTTCCTCGAAGATTCCAGTTTTATTTTTGATATTTTATCGAGAATAGGAGTTAAACCACTCTTCACTTTTGAAGCTGAATTGTCTTCAGACATTACTGATTTCACTGAACTATTTATGCGAAACTCTGAAAAGTTTTAGTCAAGCTGAATTTCTAATTGGAGGTCTCAGGGACCTCTAATATCGGGGAGAGATCCTTTGTAAATGCAAGCCGAGTTTTCATTGAAGGGGTCTGAAGTTGCTTTTTTAATGGTTTCAGTTATGGATTTCCCTAAAAGTATTATGCATTAATAATTACCTTAGTATTTTCAATGGTTTTCTAACTATAATTACTGGTTTTCGATGACTACTTTCACCCCCTTAGAACTTTCGCTCCAAGAATTTAGATTGGAGTGCTGACAAGTTTCTTTGGCGTCTAGGATATTTCTTAAACCCCTATCCTACCTTAGGTCCTATAAAGCTTTTCATTACAAAATGGCTAATTGCTTACGAAGTTGACTTAGCCATACCGAATTTTCCATTTTTAATATTTCCAACCTTTTAATTACAATTTTTAGAAAACCCTAAGTCAAATGAATTTGAAACCTTCTCTAATTATTCCCCAACATTTTCAATTTTTTCCAGATGGAAGCTCTCTGAGAATTTTGAAGTTGAAGAATCAGAACATTGATCCATTTTGAGGAGCATTTGTCCATACAAAAGTCTGTCATCGCTAGCGAGGATCATGCTATCATTTTGCAACCTTTTTTATCGCTTCTGTAAATTTGCAGAATCTCGATGCATATCTTTAATGTTGAAGCTCCATTACTTTGAGGGCATCGAGTCCGATCGGAAGTTGCTCTCATCAACTGAAATGATAACTGCATCCTCATATAAGAACTGAGCCAACAACCTGCTAATCCAGAGCCTCTTCTCATTGAAGTTCGAGTCTCTATACTTTGTATTAGCAGCCTGAGTTTTCCCATATCTTAGATGGAACTTATCTCACAGAATCTTTTGAAGAGTGGTAACGCAAGGCACCTTAGTCTTACACTCTGGCTTTGTTTGAGCCAGGTTTAATAAATAATTATGAAGCTTCTATCCTGTAACTTCGTAAATTCCGTTCTGTTCTAGGTAGGCCTGTATAGAATCAAGCAAGAGCTAGTTCCCACAAACCCCTTTTCTACCCACTTTCTTTTGTGATTCAGGATCAAGAATCTTATGCTTGACCTCGTACTTAAACTTTTCGATAGTCTTATATACAACATCCACATCCATCCTCATTCTTAGCCACTTGACGAGGCTTTAATTGTTCGTTATAGTATAGATTAATAACCTCTAATTTCTTACATGCGAGCTTAGCTTCTCTTTTCTTCAAAAAAGGATTGCTAATTAACTTCGAGGATTTGCCTTTTTATTTCATTGTCTCGTTGAGTGCATCTATTAAATTTTGACTGCCTCTAAGAGCTCCTCGTTACTCATCAACTTTACATCCTCCTGTAATATTATAGCTTGTGTCGCTTCCTTATTATTCATAACTGGTTTATTCCTGATTCTGGCAAGTCAAAAACTTTGAAGGTAAGCTTCAAGGAATTTGCAAAGCTCATCATCATTTTATATGTAACAAACATCAACATTGCTAGCTAAATATTCTTGAATTTTTTCTTAAGGAAGTTTTATAATTACTCCACCTGCAAGCTTCTAGATTTGTACAGGGACTTCACCACTGTTTAGCAGTTATCCAGAATTGTATGTGAGCTTTGTTGACTAAATAACGTTTGGGAACAATTTACCAAGCACGAAAGGAGTCCATTTAACAATAGATTTCTCTTAAGCCTTAACTTTGCTTGGCTTGATTTCAGTCAGGGCATTAGTGATGACAAAATCGTCGCTCAATATCGAATTCTGTGAGCAAGAAACTCCTGAATAAGACGCATCCTTAGACTCTTCTTAAGTGTCTATTATATTTGCTGCCAAGGGGTATTAGTTCTTTATCCCTCATTTATTATTAACTTTTATCTTTATAGCTAAGCTTAATCAAAATTATTTAATTAAAATTATTAAGGATATTTGGATACATTGTTTATAATTCTATTAAAAAGAAACAATGAAACATCACTCTCTCATTGGAAACGTAAAATTCAAACTCATACCGACAGATATTGATAAGATTATCTATGCCTACAAGGAAGGAACTCTGATCTTGAAATTGCATAGCTCTACACTCTCTAATACTAGAGTCATAAAGCGCCCCTTTGTACTTTTTCAGGGACAGTATTTGAGTTCTTATGTTCTCATGACACTAAAGGGATCAAGTTGTTCATCTGTTATCTTGATAGCCTTATAAAAAACAAACCCTAGTTGAGAAGCCGTACTTTCAACTCTTTGTGAAGATTGTCTATGCGATTTTCTTAAATAAGCTCTAGAACCCCTTATTAAATACAACTCCGACAAAGTAGTTAACACTTGTTTAGCTGGACCCTGTAATTTTCTAAGATATGGTCGACAATAAATCCTTAGATGGAGTCCAATTTGAATTGATTCAAGCTATACAAAACAAGGAAATTACTTAGAGGCATACCCGACTTTAGAATCTTAAGTATACAAAATATAGGAAAGGAGAAAAATTTGACATACCCCAATCAGATAGACAAAACGTTTGCTCTGCTGACTTAGAACTCCTTACCCACACTGTTAAAGCCCAAGATGTTTAAAATTGTAAGCTCATAAAAAAGAAGAAATTTCCAGTTTCGATGACTTGATTAAAGATTAAGAAGTTGACATCCAGATCCAGAATATATAAATATATCTTTGGAAGATGATTTAGACGAAGATATTGGAGATGGTAACTATATCTCTAATTAGGATGATTATATTCGAAGTATGCAGTTTAAAAAACTCTTGACCAACAGTGATATTTTCAGTAAGAAGTAAATAAAGACCAAAAGTCCTAATTGATTTTGAGTTAGATGAAAAATAATAACAATTCAAATATCAACCCTCTTTTCTCGTAAGAAGATGATAAAGATCATCTTGAAGAACTGGAGAACAACTTAGACCTCAATACGTTCAATTAAACTGTGAGAGGCATTTCAGAGTACCAATATTCGCAGTAGCGATTACCAAATCAAGAAGGACAGATGATTTAATTATACCAAGAAACTCAAATGTCAGATTACCAAAGTAAAATTGAAAATTTTTAAACTAAGCCACGCAATTGGGAAGAATAATAGATTTTAATAAAAGACTTAATACACAGCTTCTTAGAAATTGTCAAGGCAAGCCCTTACTGTAATTACTGGTTTTGCTAAGCCACTTATAAAAACACCAGGTTAAGATTCTTTGATGAGTTGAAAGTTCTTACTTCTAACATAAAAGAACTGAAGGAACAAAGAGAAATCATGCAAGAAAATGGGAAAAGTAAATCGAAAATTTCGAGATAAGTGAACAATCAGAGCAAAGAAAAATTATCATATGAACAGCTGCGACTGAAGAAAACTTCAGGCATGATAACTCCAAATAAATACCACGAAATTAAAGAAAATAAAGAGCTAATTGAATAACAAAAGCAACCACAGAAACCATCAAAGCCCACAGCCATTACCAAGGATTTCAAACACGGTTCTGAGACTAAAAATTATGGAAGAGTGGAAGATAATAAGGAGAAGAAGTCACTCTCACGCTTATACGTATCGCCACTATTGAATGAGAATAGTGAGGAAGATACAATACTCCATCGCTTTCACATAATTGATTTCCCTCTTCCAAGTTTCACAGATAGCGAAATAGTTCATATTAAGAGCACTCTTGGCTATGCTGTCAAACTCTATAAATACATTGAAAACGACTGCGACTCATATAAGAAAGCTATGTTCACAGGATCACCTTTTTTTCAATGCAATAGACATCGCCTTATGCATACCTCCTTTAGGTATCAAGTTTCTCCAGGATCAAATAAAACCAAATTCTTTCAGAATAGAAATTACAAGCAGGCCTTCAACACAGATTATTATTTCAAGCCAGAAATCTGCAATTAACCCGAAAACTACTCATACGCTAACGAACTTATCGGGCTGCTTAATATACTCTGTGATGGTCCAGTCTACAATGATTTGAGAGCCACCTTTATGATGCTGGCTGCATTTTATTCTTCTGAGCCTGAATAAACAAGTGACCACTTTCTGAACCCTTTTAATTTCCCTTTAAGATAAGTGCTCCATGCTCTGGTCTTCAATTATAAGTTGCAGTCTTTTAAAGTCACAATATTCCATGAGGTAGATTATACAAAAAACAACTTGTCAGCCTTTCCATCGATATTATGAACTTACCCATAAGAATCTAGACATTCTAAGTGACCGCGTCTATGGAGAGGGCTCTGTGGTTATCGAGGTTGTTTATTTTCATGATAATGATCCAATCCCTCGGTCTGAGTTTGTGGTGTTAAGGGAGGACGAAGACTACTTTTTTGTTGCCATGTCAATGAAGAGAGGATCATTAAAATACCCTAACTTTTCACCAATCAAAAAGGCAAAGAACAGGAATATGTTATTAACTTGATCGATGAAATCCTGGATGATGAGGCTTTTTAAATTGGGCTTAACATGCCAGTTTAGCTGAGGTTTTATTCGGTAACTTTATAAGACACACCTCCTCCCACCACTATGCTTGGGACCCCTGCGAGCTACTAATACAGACTTAGAAACTTTTGGGTCAAGTTTTAATTGGTAAGTTTTGTTATTATTTAACTTTTGTAGCTACAATGTCACGGAGCTGGAATATTGCGTTGCAGATATTTCCAAAGAGGAAAGTATATGTTCATGCTTGTCGATAAGATGGTCTCTAAAGTCTAGAAGAAATTTAAATTGTACGATAATGTGCAATACCCTTACTGTGACATATAGTCTAAACTAAACCATCTTACATTGCTCTTAGGATGATCAAACAAAAGATTGTCAATTTCGGTAAGCTTAATTATTTTTAACCATAAAGGTAAAAATGAAACGTAAGAGGAATATGTGAAACATATGGATGGAAAGCACAATGAATTCAACATTGATTTCTGTTTAGACACTATCTTATAAGCTGGCCAACTTTATAAGGACGTGAAATAGGTTTTCAAAGGGAGGTTATCCGTATGAGAGTGGACGGGCCTATAAGCAAGATTTACTGAGTGCTTTATTTGAGAAGCCATTACTAAAGCCTGCAGAATTAGCTGTAGGTAATTTACTTAGAATGTTAGTCTGGACAATGCCGTAGTAGACTAAAGCACTTGTAATTATTATACTTTTCTAACAATATTATTACATACAGATAAACCGAAACTAGCAAAAATACGAATAATCAGTAAAACGTCTAACAAATTGAGTTAAACTATGAGATCCCTTATGACTTAAGATATAATATAATGAACATTTTAATGTGCTCTAAGCAAAGGCAATACATCAATAGATACTCTTCTTTATTGGACCTCAAGAGATTCGATTAATAAAACAACGAAATAAAGTAGAACGATCCATTCATTCCATAAAGTCACGATCTCCCTAGAAATCCTAAACTTAGACCTACATTCCATGAATACCAGTATTTGCGTATTTTCTTGAAGGCCTAGAAATTCAGTGCATCAACCTAAAAACTTGGAAAGCATTTAAGTAAGTTGATGTTTGTCTCTTCATAAATTTTATAGTCAACCCAGGCCAATTGGAGATATAAACGTGATTATATAAGAATAAAAAACGTTCAGTTCCCATTGCTTAAAATAGCTCTATGAAAGCCCACAACACATTTACTCTGTCCAAACGCCTACATAATTCCATTCAGTGTCAAAGAAACTTGATGTCGAGCAACGTGAGTAGAAGAGGATAGCCTATGAATAATATACAAATAGTCAACTTCAGACTCCAGTAAAGGCTTTACAGTAGTTTGAACAAAGTCAATGGAATGAATAAGATGATGAATCATAAGAGCATTTGAGGAAAAGAGACAAAAAGTTGGAATCTAAACAGCCCAACCAAAGTATAGTTAAAAGCAATCTATCTTCGTAACTTGACCCCACTAACCAAGATGCCCGGTCCACTTAAACTGCAAATGCTAACAAATGTAACCCATAGTAAGCAAGTTAAATCAAGGTTCCCGCTTAGAGATAATAGTAGTAGAATTCCTGTTTCATCTCAACAACCGAGTCCACGACAGAATATACAGAACTCTTAATCTAAGAATATAAGCGTTTCTCAAAGCCCGAATCGAAGCGGTTGCAATTCTGATAAATCAAACTAACTTGTAAACAATAAACAAAAAAATCTGTAAAAGTAATCTAGCTCTTCAAGCACACAGAAAAAGAAAAAGAAACTTTAAGAAGAAGTAGAAATTAACTAAGCTAAAAGCCATAGAAGTGGTAGTAGTTTGTAAGAAACACATAGGTAAGGGTCTGATAATAAGGCTAAAGATTCCAGTTTCAATGAAAATTTTGATGATGAGGAAGAAGAAGTACCGAAAAGTAGATTCACTAATAAATCAAATTAATCATCTTACTTAGGAAAACAACCAAGGAATAATGACATTAATCAAAGCGATGAAGATTTGAGTGAAGAAGACTAAGGAGGAGTTGAAGATGAATAGATTAAATCTAAATCCGATAATATGGACAACAGAGAAGGTGATGATGGAGAGGAGGAGTAATAGACTCAATAAGTGACCCCTAAAAATTAAAGACCCAAACCACTTCAAAGCGTCCATATCCGTCATCCGAATAACAGTACGAACAGGCTTCCTCAAGAAGAAGTCAGAGTCAAAAAAAAAAGGGAAGGGCGACAATAAGAAAGGGTTGTCAACTAAGCAAAAGAAAAAGTGATAGCAAACGGCATCGAATCAGACTTTATAATTGATACCAAACTCTAAACTATAGTAAGAGGCTCAGATCTAACATCATGCTGGAAATCTAAATGCAAGGCATAAAGATACATAATCCAAATAATTATTTAGCAGACACTACAAACAAATTCGAAAACCCCAAATTAATAAGCCTTCTCTGATTAGGTAAAAGTGTAGAAAGCTTAGAAACAACAAGAAAAATCTCTCAAATCAAAGTAGGAAGTCAAAAGTGACTTTACTGAGGGGCATTTCATTTTCGATAAAGAATTTCTTCAAAAATCCAAGGACAATGCTGGTGATGAAAGTAGCGAAGATGAGTAATTTAATAACCTAAGATCCTGCACTATTCCCTACCTCTACTACAACAATCAACTCAGGCACTACGTCAACCTAGAAAAACCTGGGCCAGCATGGTACAGTGGGCTCTGGTAAGAATAGTTAGGGAATTCTTAAACCCTAAAATTAGAGAGTACACTTTTCGATCTACTTCAAAACAGAGAAGGCGGCCTAAAGCCTTGAGAAGTATGGTCCCGACAAGTATTTCTTTTCTTAAAGTAATATGTTTTGCATAATATTAAGTTATATAAATCTTGTTTCATACTATTTCTCCACTCCCTCTCTACCTCTTTCTAATATTAACTTTCTCATATCATATTTAATTCCCACCAATTTCCAGCCAGTGCTGTTAAATCTTTTCTTGATTCAAAGTGATTATTATTAGAGCCATGGACTTGAGTTTCCCAATATTAAATAGCCAGCTTTTAGTTACTACTTTAAATTCAGAATTAATTGGTAACAAACATCAGGGCCCAAATAATTTTAAAGTTAGGAGCTCCGCTCCAATCTCCCTCACTTTTCTTCAACTGCCCTAACTTGCCCTCAGTTTATTTCTCAAGTACTGGTTCTTGCTATCAAGTCAACTAACTGTACTCACTCAGTCTTCAAAACTTTTTCAAAATTTCAAACCTAATCATTGATTAGTAGTAGCATGGCTACTTTCAAACTTGATGTACTAAAATGAAAATTTTGGCAGCATTTCAGGTTTCTCTGGTTGTTTGATAATTTCAAAGTAAATTCAGTTATCAGCTTATATTACCTACCTATATCCCTAATTGACCTAAAAGTTGGCTCTAGCCCAGTAGTTGTAGTTAAAAAGTAAAAAATCAAAAACAGTTCAAAGATTGCTAGTTTTACTAAATTTTCAAAACTAACAGCTATTTAATTAAAATCAAGTT
>ARYC01011457.1:0-11332 GCA_000711775.1 Oxytricha trifallax
ATTCTTTGATTTATTTGTTTACTTATGCCATATTGATAGGACAAAAGATTAAAAAATATATTTAAATTTTAAACTATATAATGAGTTTTGAGATTTAACCCATTTTTAATTTTGTATAGTATCTTGTTTTATTTTAAAAAATTTAATTGACTTTTTTATTCATGTTATCTCAATCTCTTATATAATTATATATTTATTAAATGATTTTTTTTGTCTTTTCTAAAATTGTTTCAGCTCTTTTGCCACAACTATTTTGTTAATTCAAATTTATAATTATTATGAAATAGATCTGTGATCTTAAAATGCCCCCCCCTATAAATGATTAATAACAATAAAAAATGTCTTTTATTAATTTATTTATTTTCATAGATATTTTCTTTTTCAAGTTAAAATAATTAAGTTCACTCAGAAATAAATAATTAAAAAATATTTTCTTTCTTACTCAATATTATTTGTAAAGAAATATTCTAGTTTTATTTATTGCTTAATTTTATTAACTATAATTATTCTATAATTTAAGTGAAGTTGATATATAAATTAAATTTATATTAATAATTAGAGGCGGTTAAATTTGATCAACGACAATAAAAATACTTGTTCGATAATTGACTAAAAAATATCCGAACTTTACTAAAAGAAAGTCAATACAACTCATTAAAAGATTGATATAATTTTAATTTATTTTGATATCTTTCTTAATGGATATTTGTCATATCAGTTTCCACAATCTTTAATGAGATGAATCGATTTTCTATATGTAAAGCTTAGATATTTTGAGTTTTCTATAAAAATAATACTTTTGTTTTTGTTTGACCAAATTAAATTGTTCCTAATTTATTTCTTTAAATTTATACCTTATTTAAGTTATATACTTATGCAATATCAAATAGTCCAATTTGAGACTAAAATTAATTTAGATCCTTCTGATAAAAATTATATTTGTAATAACTTATTATAAAAAAAGAGTTAATAATATAACAATGAAGTTTTAGGCTGCAAATAATCTTATAACACTAAAAGTACCCTCTTTTATCAAGATTTAATATGGCTTGGTTTCACCAGGCAAATAATTGTACAACTCTTAGATAGCTTTTCTTGAACATTTATAAGGATTTTTAAAGGTTCCTAGTTCAAGAGCAGATTTTATATATATAAGTATTCAGTGTTTTGTAATTATAAAAATCATACAAATTCAATTAAATATAAAATAGATAGAGAAGTTGGATCCACGTAAATTATTTCTCCTAAATTATAATAAGTATTATTAAGAAAACTAAAACCTAATCATTTAAATATAATAAATTTAGCATGTTTATATGGAAATAATAAACATTTATTGCAAATCAAAATTTATTGGAACAATATAATGATATAAGTTAAATAGCTCATTTGAAATTTATTAATTTCTCCTGAAATATGTAAATATTTGCAATAATTTTTATTCTATTTTAAATAATGGGTGGGGAAGTTTCCTAATCCAAAATTTTAGATGCATCCAAGGGGAAAGTTACCTACCCCAAAAAGGTAGATTCCTGCCCCATACATAAAAATAAATAATATTTATAAATTTCTCAAAATCTTTAACATCAATAATGATTTAATTATTCAAAATCTATTATAAAAGATCATTTTTACCTTGATAATGAATTCAAATTTTAATGAAAATCTAATTAATTATTAATAAAAACAATTATTTTAGCATGTTTTAATATATATAATTTGATTAAAATTAATCATATACCTTGAAAATTAAATATCATTAATCGTTTTTTAGTAAATAATAAATGTATTTGAGTTTAAATTTATATGTTTTAATATTTTTATTGCCAAACAATCAAAAATTTAATGTTGGGGCAGGAAACTTTTCCCTAAATAATATACCTTTACAAATTTTAATTGAAAATTCACAGTCTTTAAATTATCTTAGGTAACATGATTAGACAGTGTTCACCTATAAATATTAGTTTTTCAATATTCATTGATCTCAATATATTTTAATTAATTATTATGTCCTTTTAATGAATGGGTTTTTAATATCTAAATAAAAATGGGTTATTAAGTTACCTCTACAATATGCTACATTATCTTTTACAGCTGTGTGGTTTTCTATCAATTATTAATAATAATAATAATTATAAAATCTGATATTATATTTAATATCACAATCATATCCTAGTCTACTGGACAACTTGATGAGCATTAGAAAGTATCAAGATTATTAAATTATTTAATTAATTCTAGAAATTCTTAAGGATTGAAGGGGTTTAAGGAATTTTATTTATAACAATGGTTAATTTTACAAAGGTAATAAAATTAATCTTGAAATGAAAATATATTCATCTACATAAATATTTTTGCTAAGCAAAGTATAAAAAGATAAGATAGTTAAGATTGAATTAAAAAATATAATTATTATTTTTAAAATAAAGCATAATATTAATGAAATCTTTATAGAAAGTATTTTTCAATATGTTTGCTGATAAAATAAATAAAAGTGACTTTATAAAAAAATATATAGCCTAAAATTAATTTAATAAATTTAATCTAATAATTAATGCTTTAGTTATAAATTTCAAAATATCATTTATTACAAGATTAAGGTATTAACCTAAAATATATTTTGTCATTATTTAAGTAAATATTTTAAATATTAGAAAATTAATTTTATATCGAGTTAAATTAATATTTCTTTACATTAATATATCTTTCAAGTTTTTGATTAAGAATTAATTTCATAAACTCAATTCTAAATTTTCTATTAGCATTTCTATTGTTGCTTCAATTCAATATTTAAATGAAGAAAATTCCATTCCTTTTTTCTTATTAATCAGAGCCTTCTTAAAAAATAGAGTTGTTCATAAATTATGAATGGTTTATGAAATTTTGGATTATTATTTATCTCATTAATTGTACGAAATAGATCTTTTAATTAATATTACTTTCAAACAATTAGTGGTATGACAGCAACATATCAATTAAAATAATTCCTAAAGAAGATAATATTTATTAATTGACCAAAATTAAATGTTTTGAAGAGGAATCTCACAAAGTTAATATAGATTTCTATGAAAAGATCTTTAAAATAAATTTTTACTAAGACTCCATCCCTTTCTTTGTTATAATTTATTTTATTTTTCTTTACGATGACTCTATTTAAATGATATTCCTATTTCTATTCACTCTTATACTCTATGAAGATTAATATTCCATACTCATTTCCTTTTTTTTCTGATGAGTAAAATAAAATTAATTCTGAATTAATTTTTAGTTTATGAGAATTTTTTATTTTTCTTTTCGAAGAAAAAACATATTCACCTTTTCATAAACAAAATTATATCTGATTATGAATTCACTACTTATATTAACACAACTCTAAAATTTTTTTAAAGCATCTTTCTATAATTTATTTGCAGTCACACTTCTAAACAATACATGAGTGATTTATTAAATTAAGTTAAGAATAGTATAGCTATTTTTATTTTATTTTTATTATAAGTCAATTATATATTATTTTTTACGAAAATTATTCATAATATTCGTTAAAACAATGAAATGTAATTATATTTAAAGAATCTTAATTTATTAAAGTTTTCACATACTTTTAATAGTTTTAATTGCTAATTAATTTCATAAAAATGTTAAAAGTATTTTTGAGTTTTACTTTTGCTAAATATTACCCTTAAATTAAAAAAAATTAGCTTTTTAAATGCTCAATATATTATTCTTATAAAAATAAATTAAACTCTATAAAAAATTATATTAAGTAATAATACATGATTGTGATAAATTTAAATAGTTTTTGGGTTTGTATTATCCAACTGGGCAGACAGGACAAAAATCTTCAGTAAAACATCGATTTTCGTTTGAATTGTAGCATTTACAGTCTAATATTAAATTGTTTAATATATCAATATAAACTTACTTTAATTTCTTTTATAAATGGACAATTATTTATAATAATACTACTAAATCAATAATATAATTATAAATTATTACTTTCGCAAGTGCCACTGGTCTAATTAAAAAATTAACCAGGAATACAGAATTTGCAAATTCCGTCGCTGCTATCAACAAAAAGTTCATCATTCTAGCACTTTAAGCAAGAGTCTGCTGATGTGCATTTAGATAAAAAATCACAAAAAAGAATATTTATTAAGTAAGATAATTTTTAAAAATAATAATTTCCATTTTTATTAAGCACATCCTTCTGCACAATCTTTAATTATTTAAGTTTGAATCATGTATACATAAAAATTTTATCAAAACGTGAATTAAACTATTTAAATAAGATAAAAACAAGATTAAAATTTAAAAACCAATTAATTTATTTGAATTCGTAAATGTTTGTAATATTTATCTACTTAAATAGAGACTGTTATTATTTAACTTACATTCACATCTAGCTCAAAACATATAATACCACAAAACTAATATGCAAATTAATTAATACTATTATTAGGTAAATACAATAATCATATTGGATTTTCAGCAAAAAACTGAAATTAAAGATTAAATAGAAACTTTATATCTAAAATTCATTTTTGAAAAAAATTAATTGCTATTTAGAGAATTTATCAATGAGAGTTTAATTTCTATTATTAAAAATTAAAAAATTATTAAGAAATTATGACTTTATTTGTCATTAATTCTTAATTTAATAAGAATAAGTGAATGTTTTTTTTATATAATGACAACTATAAAAAAATCTGATTATTCCTGATTAATTTAATAAAAGAGTTTATTTATAGATTTTTTTATAAAGAATAATAAAAGTATTTATATTAAATTAATATTAATTCTCCTTTTCACAAAATACGCTCGCGTTTGCTATATACATAAGACTTGTCGTCAAAAAGATATAAATGCTCAATTTTTAAAAAGTAGCTCTCGTTTTACGAGACAATTACTCCAATTTAAGGTCAACCTTCATATTTTTTTAAATTTCCATATTACTTATAAGTATAAACTTAATAGATTTTATAAAAAAAACAAATGTTGTTAATAAAATAAAGAGACATATCAAGATTATTAATAAGTTTATAAAGCTTATTTTTCAACACGAAAATTCCATTAGAAGAAAAAAAGAATTACAAGATTAACGATTTTTAATGAATGATTTAATTTTAAGAGTATTTTAT
Organism: Oxytricha trifallax; assembly: GCA_000711775.1. Lineage (NCBI taxonomy): Eukaryota > Ciliophora > Spirotrichea > Sporadotrichida > Oxytrichidae > Oxytricha > Oxytricha trifallax. The sequence continues at coordinate 5,139 of ARYC01011457.1, forward strand.
CTTTATGAATATTAAATCACAAAAATAGCTATATCATGAAAAGTTTCTCGGCTAAATTTAAATTTAATTTTAGAAACAAAATAAACATATCATGAAATAATATAAAACTACTCATTGACTATTTGGGTTTATTACAGGTCAAGTTTTATATTATTAAATATATTAATATTTCTCGATATAATCAGTATTTACATTATAAAAATCATACTTATATCATTAAATATATAAATATCTCAGTCTCTTAAAACTATTATATAATTTAAAAATAAACCTAAATTTTTTCAATTAAAAGAATATGCATAAAAATTAAAACTAATCAGAGCATATAAAATCCTTTATTTAGATCAAGAAAATTTATTAAATAAATTTAATATATAAATTTCCCTCTTTGTCTAGAACAACCAATTAAATACCTTATAGTCACGATCACTCGATTATAAAAAAGAATAAATTATTTATTACTATAATATAAACATGAAAACAAATCAAATATGAGATCTTCAATGATAATTATTGTTATCAAGGATTTTATAAGAATAAATCATTATAAGTAATATATTTTCAAATTTCTAATTTTATTATCAATATTGAATTTTATTTTTACTTTGACAAACTTGTGATTAAAATTATCTTTTCAATAGATAATTTAAACTCTAGATTATTAAACAGTAATATTTTTTTTATGCTTGATCTGTTTACCGTAGAATTATATATAATGGAGCGTTATTACAAAAGAGTTAGGCTCTTTTATATATTTTAATAGTATTTTTAAGAGAGAAATTGCTGAATAATTAAAAAAGATTTTACTAATTGAATGAACCTTAAATCAAAAGTCTGTATTAAATTATACTAAGATAAATTGCATAATTTTTATGGAAAAACTTTATTCTTATTAATAGTTACTAACATTTTTCCGGATAACTTCCTTTTGCACAATCGCAGTTCATTATTTTTACATTTGATATTCTCTACTTTTATTAATCATAAATATAGCAAAAATTATTATGAAAAAATGGTAAAAATATAAATTACCTCCTTCACTGTTGGCATTCATGAAAATTAATTTTTTTAAATAAAAATTTTAGTTTGTCTAGATGTTAGGAATTTTGATTAAAAATTACAGACAGAACTAAAAGATGTAAGTTTGCAGAACTCCTACAAGTCAGTGAGTGGCAGAGATTCACAATATGTTCCTAGTAGATTTGTTTGAGAGAATAATATAATCAATAATAACCTTAAGAATATGGCTTAAATTTGATAAAATAAAAATGTGTACCTTTGCTTTCATGCTTAAAAATTAAGAGCTAATAAATAATTATTTTAATTCCTGATTTAAATAAACCAAACAAAGACTCAAGATCTATATGAATAAATAATTTTTAATCTAATAAAAAGTTTAAGATTTGAATTGTTGAAGGTTATATCTAAATCAAGGTTTCTCTACTATTATTAACTATTTACCCATCATCTGAACATTAAATTATAATTTCGGGAAATATGTTATGGAAATGGAAATTTTACATTTAAAATATTAATACTAAGATAATTAATTTATTCCATTTTGCATGTTTATTGATTTAAATTACTAATATAATATTTTATAATTAAAATTAAATTTTATCTTCATATTAATATAAATTAATTTTGCAATAATATTAATATATTTTTTAATTATTTAATTTTATTGAATGTAGAATATATCGTGTTATAATAAATTAAATTTAATTATACTAAATAGGATTTATTAATTTCAAATCTTCATTCAAATTCTAAGTCATAATTTTCATATTTGGATTCGAACTGAGATTTATTATATATGATGAATTAAAAATATTAAATAAATATAAAATTGCTGTAAATTAAAACATTTTAAATGAAGAAATAAAGTAGTCTATGAAGAAAACAAGACAATCATCATTATTAATTAATTTTATATTCCTATTTTATTAGAAAAAATCTGTTTAAATATCAAATTTTAAAAAATGCTTTTGTTTAAGATTATTTTTCAAAAATATAAAATTTAGCATTTAAAAAATTGGGATTAAAAAGATTATTTAATTTTAAAAATTATAGAAACATAATATTTACTTTTCTTACTTATTGCAATAAATCTTTTGACATGTGAAATTTCACTGGTTAAAGAAGCTATTTAAATAAGTATTTTAAATAATATTGTTTAGCTTCTTAAGTAAAGATATCGTCACTAATATGAACCATTTTCTACAATATCTATCATTTTCTTAATATACATTAAACGTCTTAATTGTCCATTATTTAAAGCATAAATGTTCTAAATCTGTGTTCAGATAATTAAAATAATATTTTTATTTTAAAATATAAAAATTTAGTAAACTTAAGTTTATGTTCTCATTATACAGTCATAAGATTTTTATAACTCGTTAAATTGTATGTAAAATGAAAACTTGGCAATATATTCATTGTAAAATAATTTAATTTACAATATAATGATAATTCACAATACTCTTTGATAAAAACTACTAAAATCTTAAAGTAATTCTAGTTCATTTATTATAGACTATATGCAAACTAAGGATTATATATATAGAAGTGTGTTCCAATAAATATATATTTCTAATACTATGTAATAAAAACATTCTGATAATAATAATTATTTATAAGATTAATATATTAAGTTTAATGTTTAGAACCAGTTACCTCGATCAAGACTCCTTAATGGATTTAAGTATTTAAGACAAAAAATATAAATAAATTAGAGTTTTATATAGAGATATTCTTAAATTTAGGTAATTTTAATTACAAAAAGTCTTCTTCATCTTTGGAAATCTTAAGCCTAGAAAGTGGTGATTATACTCAATAAGTTGAGAAATTGATTGAAGAAACAATAAAACGAAGCAGAACAAAGACAGAAATTTCGATGCTATTTTTGGCTCTAGCACTGATGTGCATAATATCGGCTTCTCTCGCAAATTTTGCTTTTGAAAATTTATCAAAGCATTCAAGAATCTCTTACACATTTAGCATCTTTACATTTATATTTTAAGCTTGAATAAATAAACCCAAAATAATGTTTATTAAAATTAACATTCTGTGTGGGATCGTTTTTATTGATGAAGCGCAAACCTGAACAATATAGCATTATGCCTACCCTAGTCACAGTGATTTCAATTATAGTTATTACAGAGAGATAAATATTTTTGAATCCTAATTAATATACTTTTGCAGAACCGTAAGCTATATATTGCTATAACAAATTCAATTTTGCGAATTCATTTTACTATTTATAGTTATGAATAATTTAAGTGAAGTCAAAAGTTGTAAAGTTAAGTTGTTTTTGGTAAACTAAAAGAAATAATGGAATTAATTTGACTTCAATTTTTCCAGTCCTATATTGTATCTATTTTCTTGAGATAGTTAATCCTTTTTTATTTTAAAGAAGATAATCTTAATTCAATAAATCTAACACAAATATAAGGCAAGTTGCTAAAAGGATTAAATAGACCGTATAACCATATAAAGCAAGTATATTTTTATTTAGCAAGTATTAATTAATTTTACCAATTTGACTCCCATATTAGATTTTTAATAATTAAATTTAACTTTAATTCCTCATATTATTTGAAAAACATCATTATTTATTAAAATCATCAAATAGAGTACTTGGGTTGACCGGAGTCATTTAGTATTTCAACACTATTCAATTATAAAATATAACTAGATTTTGAGAATAATAGCATTAATTAGTAAATAATTAATGAAATTCTCTTGACTAGAAGACAAAGGATATTATGCAAATTCATTATATGGTCTTATTATACTACGAGAAATTACATGCATTATGGTAAGTTTACATAACAATAGTATATTAACATAAAATTGATTAATTGTTTAACCATTTATAATCATTCATTATAGGCTACTTTTCAATTGATCTCACAATTAGTGTCATTAAAGTTTAAATAATTAATTTTAAATGCATAACTTAAAGATTTAATAAAAAAAGCATATTTAAAAATCATAATACTAAACAAAAACAAATTTGCGAATTTAAAATTAATATAATCAATAACATTTAATTTTCATAAATTATAAGAAAAAAGTAAGTTTATAATCCTAAGCTAAATTAGATTTAGTTTAGAATTATATGGAAAACTAACTTTTAAATACAATTTTTATGCATGTTTCTTATAGTCAATGAACCAACTATTAAATAATGGGAGTAATTAAGTATCTAAGATGTTTATTTTTTCTTTGTTTAATTAATTTTCAAAGTTAATTGTAGTTAGCAATCCTATACTCGTTTTTCATTATTTAAACATTTAAGATCTATGAGAATTTTTAAGAGTAACTAAAAACACTATACAAATAATAGCAAAGCCTGGTAAGATTTCTAATTAATTTCTCTTTCTTAATTTATTAAATTATTCACCCTTTTGGTTAAAATAATATTGACTCTAAATATATTTATAGATCAAAGAAAAATGGCAGAAAACATTAGAGATGATTCCATAAGGTGTTGTAATAATTGATACTTAATCTGAGAAGATAACTATCGCAAACAAAGAAATTCAAAAGATATTCAAGATGAATCAAAAAAATTAGGGTTGATAGAGTTTCCTACTTTTTAGCAATTTGCTCCAAACTATTTTTTAAAAAAATAATTTTTTATTTTAATGCATTAATACCTAAATTTTTTAATCATATATTTTTAAGCTAAGGAATTCTTATTATTGAAATTAATTTTTCTACACAAAGAAATTATTGAATAATTTATTTTAAAAATTAAAAGATCATCAAATTTTTCATATAGTAAATTAATGGTTCAAAAATATTTTGAAAAAGGTGTTCCTCAAGTTTGGAAAAATAGAGCATTAGTTAAATATATAACACATTATCTAATAATTTATTTTTCTACAAATTATTTGTCATTTTAAAATATAAGATTGTTTTGGGGCAGTTTTTCACTCCTAAATTTTTATTTTTTAACTTTAAAACAATCAATAAAAAAAGGATTTTCTTATCTTTTTTTTAGAGTTATTAGTTATCACATTTTTAAAAAAAATTCACTATGAAAATTATTTATAATGCTTAATTTCTAGAAATATATTTTTTTAAATTATGAACAAAAAGCTTAATTTTATCAGGCAAGAAAGCAAATCTTAAAATATTTCTATTTTCATTCTTAACAGCATAGTATACTGATCTGATTGCTTAATTTTGTATTAAAAAGATAGAAATTATGTCGGATAATCATGAGATTCTACATTTATTTTAGTGCTCTCCAAATAAATCAATGAATTAAGATAGTCATAGAAAATAAAATGCAAGAAAAAATCTTGTTTAAGTTTTCTTGGGTTAAAATAGTTCTAGCATAGGATTCTCATTTATTTTAATTATGAAAACATCTACATCATAACAAATAATAGTCTAAAATAAATGATACTCTAAAAATCAATAATAATGAAAAAGATTTTGATATGTTCACTTAATTAAAGTATGAAACGTTATCATGATTCTATGCACTTTTAGGTTGTTATATTAATTTATATAAAGCACATTGATACAATAGTGGTTATGAATTTATATACCTATTCATTTTACATTGAAAAAGATTATGGGGTTTTGGGGTTTTGCATTTATACTTTTAGTGGACATAGAATCGCTATCATTTTAAAATAGAATAGAGAAAATATATAAATCTATCTTAAGCATTAATATTTTTGAAAATATCATTCTTATATGCATGCTTGAAATAATATATGCCCAAATACAATTATATAAAAGTTATTTGATAAGACTGATAATTATTAATAAAATTTATATAATAGAGTAATATTTAGAAAAATCAATAAACTATTCCCAAAAATAATTACTGCAAAATATCTATATAAAATATTTTTATTAAAGTTTAATCAAATAACAAGTTAGTATTACTATTAATTTAGTTATATATGTTTTTAAAAAGCCATTTAAAATATTATTGTATCTTATAGATTTTACAGCGAATGATTATTCTAATGTCAAGAAATGTCTAGAAGAGTTCAAATAAAAAGATTTGTAAATTGAAATAGTCTAAGAAAACGAACCTCCTTAATAGGATAACTTTCAATCCAAAGTTAAAAGAGAAAGTTAATAAAATACTAATGATCAATATATAAAATAATTCATGCCTAAATTTTTTAATTTATTTAAGAAATTTATCAATTGATAGATTT
>ARYC01011462.1:0-19437 GCA_000711775.1 Oxytricha trifallax
TATTTCACATGAAAACCTATTAATAACACCAACCCCTAATAAATTCCCTACAAATCAAAGCACTTATAAACCTCATTAAGGGGTTTTGAGGTTTTGATTCTGATGATGGTGCGCTTGCCGGTGTCCGCAGTTCTATACTGCCCGGTAAGGCATTTCTACGTTTATAATTATTTATATATTAATATTTATTTAAATACTTGTGCAGATTGTATAATTAACGAGTTATACTCAAATTAAATTAATTAACAATTCGCTGTTTAATACTTATATCAAACCATCAATTTTAGTCGTGAGGTAGACGTAAATGAAGTGAGTTGACGTGGCAAGACGTGAACTAGAAAAACTCTGAAAACCACCTCGCCCCCCATTCCACTAGTCCCTGTTCCGAGATGCATACGAGACAGAGCATAGTCCCGACTAGGAGTTTCCCCCGCAGAGATCTGCTTCCTGTAAACAATTAAAGGGGAGTCTGGATAAAACTCTTACCAAATTACACCGCTGCTGAGATAAGAGTCTCTGTGCGTTCGCTGTGGTAGACTCATTAAACCGACCTGGTATGGGAGAAAAATCATTATCGTTGGCTTCTATGGTCATCATCATCTCACTTTTGAAGGCAGAGCACCATCTTTATCCTGCTTCCTATTACCTAGGAAGCTGAACTCATGCCAGGAAGCTCATCTAATGCAGGGAATAGATTGATTCAGACAATGAGGATTTATGGATACTGACAGATTGAATCCCGCCGACTGGCCCATAATGCAGTAAACCCAGCAACCCCCTGCCTACCCTCAGCAGGCCTTAGTGTAGAAGAAAGCTCTATTAGAAAGTCTCCAGCCTCGGGCCCCTGCTGGTCACCCTATCCATATAACTTTCTAATTTAATAATTACTTGTGCAGAAAGTCAAACCCAAGTCTAATGATTATATTTTTGCACACTTGCTCACAATTAATATATTTAATTAATTAATAAACTAAATAATTTGGGTCATAATCTAAATCAAATTTAAATTATCAATAAATGCAATTCGTGCCAGTTGTAATAATATACTTTAAACTGATTTATTTGTATTTTTCAAATTTCCTATTAATTTGTATTTTAACAATATTATTTCTATTGAATAGTTAAATCCTTCAACTTAAAATCCAGCATATAATGGATATGTTGGGGCAATGAAAGAAGCACATAAAAAATTAATATAGGTTCAAATATAGAATATTTTTATTTTTAAAATATAAATAAAAAAATAATTGCCTGTACGTTTTAAATTAGATAAATTAAGATCGTAAAAAAATATCAAGATTAATAGTTTTGATATAATATAATCCAGATTTAGAATTATTATAAATCCTATAAATGTTTATTCATTACAAAGGAATAAAACCCCATAACCCCTTAATAAGGTTTATAAGTGCTTTGATTTGTAGGGAATTTATTAGGGGTTGGTGTTATTAATAGGTTTTCATGTGAAATATAAAGTAAATGTATTTAATTTAATCAATCAAAATGCACTTTTGGATCATTTGGGAGAGGTCGAAAGTTTATCTTGCTTGACTACAACTCTATCTGCTCATTGATATGTCTGATCTTGAGTTTGGTTTTATTATTATTGATTCTGCCATATGTTTTATTGATTGAGATACTCTGGTTTTGTCTATAAACTATTTGATTCTTTACCTAGTATCTTTCTCGCACCTTGTAGAGTAGTAATCGTTGCGAGGCATTTCGCACTCTATTATTATTGCTGCTAAAGCCCAAAACATCCCATTAAAAGTCACCATCTCTCCAGTCTTCTCTTTCTGGATAATAGCCTTGAGTTCCCATTACATTCCAAGCCTTGAGACTCCCACTCTTTAGACTCTGTTGAAATCGATTATTGCTACTCTTACTGGAGAAAAGTTTATCATAATAATTTCTGGCTTTAAATCTCTGTGAACAAACCCTAACTTGTGAAGCTCTTTAATGCCTTGTATGGTCTGAGTTGCTATTTATCCAAGTAACTTATGATTCCTTTGATCTGTTATGAAATCTCTTAGGGTCGTTTCATAGAGTGGAAGTCTGAAAGCAACATGATCCTTGGCAAGGAGAACAGCATCTAACTTTTTCAAGTAGCTACACTCTTTGAACTTTGCTTGAGTGAGTACTTGATACTTATTAGTAAAATCCATCTGATATTTATCATCACTTAAGAGATAGTTGAAGGGATACACCTTTTATGCGTATTGATGATTATTGATAACTTTCTTATCAAAAGAGTCTTCTAATATAAGGTAGCTTTAAAGTGAAGTTTCTAGGTCAATTTAGGCAAGAGCAGGAATCTTTTTATATTGAATTTTAATCATAATCTTTGTGATTTCAGATGCTAGTAAGTTTCGTGATTTCCTCACATACTCTGATTCACTAGCTTGTTCGAGCTCTACCACTTTCGAAGATTCTTTTGCTTTTCTTTTGTTGAGCAGCTTCAATTCATCTTCATGCTTTCAATCTCTGAATCTTTCTTGTGACTTTTAATAGATGCTTCTTTAAGTCTCTTGTATGAGAGTATTGATTATGGCACTCAAAGCATTCATACTTTCCATCTATTTTATCATGCTTTAAGTATACAGTCGGCTTGGCTTCTCTATGCTCTTTCATATGCTATACCAGCTTGATTTATGAGCGAAATCTCTCTCACACAGCTCACAAAAGTATACTTCTTATCTTCAGTATGTATAGGAATATCATTAATACCTTTCTTCTCCTCTCTGTCTCCCACCCACTTATTTGCCATTTATTTTCTATTATTAATTTATATTTTAATAACAGAGACCTTAAGTGATAGCTCTGGTAGTTCTTTAAGAGAGTTCATCTCACAGCTATCACACTTTTTATTGCTGCCAAAGGTTAGTCTCATTAAGTTTGATGAAAGTGCTGTTGTTTTTCTTAAAATGTTAGCGCTCATATTTAAATTTGAATTTAAAATTATTAAACTGCCTCTATAACTGAGAGTTTATATGATAGCTTTGCAAGTCTACAAGTTTCAAGGGAAGTTCTTAGAGTATTAGAGAAGAAATATAAGTGTTAAGAGACAATCTAGCTCTAAATATGGGTGAGGAAGTAACCATTTTTACTTTCAATAATAAGTTGAATATAGTACGTACCAATTTAGGAGGTGCACTTAATTAAGTACGTCCTTCTATAGGAGGTATTTTGTGAATTTATGATTAAAATTAGGGTGCTCCTAATTAAGTACTAGCTTTAATTAATGCTCCTACTTAAGTACTAGCATTTTAGGAGCTGTTCCTAATATAGTACGTACCAATTTAAATTAAAAAATATGGAACTATAACAGTAGAAATTGATATCAATCTCTCAAGTTTGAAACCAGTTCTAAAAACTTTCTCCATTTACTTCTTAGAGGTTGACCTCCTATAGGATGTCCATATTTAATAGTAAGTTTTACAGAGGTATATAATTTTAATCAATAAACTTAAATTTGAATATCGTTTCTTAGATCTGTAGGCAAGATGGAGTCAATGAATGATGCAATGAAAAGAGTGCAAACACAAGAATTGATTAAAAAATTTAGAAGCAAGGAAGATTTGCATCGCTACCTGGTACAGCAAGGTAATGAACTCATAGTAACTAATCTTGATTATAAAGTTAATTTGTTCTTGCCAACGATGGAAGATACTAAAATTTCATTTCTAAGAGCAATACTCTGCGAAGAGAAGAAAGCATTGAAACTTAAGATGTAAAGTTTGCAGAGATTCCAAACTATCCAGAAATATCAGTGACTAACTTATAAGATGATGCTACGAACGACCCAAAGGTTTCGCAGTACCTGCCTACTAAAAAGCAATTGTCAAATAAACTACCTGAAAGAAAATATTTCTTTGGCATACTTGCAACAATTAAAGGAGATTACATGAAAGAAATTATTTAAGAATCTCACAAGAAAAGGTACAGCATCTCTTCAGAAGATAAGGACAAACAAGGGATAAAAATAAATGAGAGATGGCTATCAGAACTGCAGAAGCAACCTTATATTTCAAGTAAGATTTGTAGCTTAACTCTTTAGAAAAATCTGGCACTGGCATCTTCTTGATGAAGATAGAGCAAGCAGGCGAAGACAAAGTATGAAGTTAGCAAGAGACTTTATTCAAATATTTAGCCGCCAGAATCAATGAACATAGATGCTGGAGCTGGCAGCAAGAGAAGAAACCTAGGAGGGAAGCAACAAGAAGAAGAAAAGAAAGAGAAGCCAGCTCCCACGAAAAAGTTTTAAATGTGACTTATATATTCATAAACTTAACTACAAAACTAATTTATATACATTCACTCTCCCTTCTTTAGCACACTTTTAAGCCAATAAATATCTACTCTCTTCGCTGAACTTTTAATAAAGTCAACTGTATAGATAGGTAGGTCATGCATCAAGTGGTATAGCAGCAGCTTCTTGTAATGACCTTTTAATATACCCCAATAGAACTCAATTCCATTAAACTATGGACTGTAAGGTACGTTGAACACTGGCGTTATTCTAAGTTGCTCATAACTCTTCCTTGTTTCTTTAGTCTTATGAACAGAAAGATTATCAACAAACAGTATAATCTCTTATAGGGTATTTCTCACAGCTGCTCTAAGAACTTAATATACTGCTCTGTCTTAATAGAGCGAGGATGAATAACATAAGTTTCTAAACCAGCATCCTCGCTAATACTCCCAGAATTGCAATTGTTTATACCTTGACTTTCTAGTCATATACTTCTATATTACTATGCCTCTTATCCAAGATTTCTAGATAAAAGTGTTGAAGGTAAACACAGCCTCGTCAGCATGTATAAACTTAATATTATTAGTAATAGCTCTCTGCATTTAATTATACATATAATTTAGGTTATTGTTGTAAAATGGCAGAGTGAAATCAATCACTCTCTTGATACGATTAACACCTTTGTATGAAATAACATTTTGTTTATAGATGTTGGCTATAGACTAAGCAGAGATATTCAACTCAGGGAACTGCCGATGAAAGATAGTAGCTCGTTGGTCTAAAGAGAAGTGAGCCCAATACTTCAAAGTTTTATCATTAATAAGATAGTCAATATGCTTCTATAGAAACTTTGACTACCTCTTAGGCTAAGAATTTAGCTACTATTGCTTTAATTATAGTGCTATAAGACAGTGGGAACGAACAGTTGACGGACTTCGCTTTAAGAGTAGAGAAATAGACTTATAGTTTAGAACTGGTTTGATTTATTCACTGTATATATCAAATCCATATCGCAGTTTAAACACTAAATCTATATAATCTTCATCATAAATAGACCCCAAAAGCTTGCTATTTTTGTCTCGCATTTAATTAATAACCCAACCACTAACAAATTCCCTACAAATCAAAGCACTTATAAACCTCATTAAGGGGTTTTGGGGTTTTGATTACTTGACAATTCTATGAACATAGGAGATGACTTCAATTATATGTGGACTACATGGCAACCTTCCCTCATGCCACTTATAATGCTCAGAAATACATGAGACACATTAACTAAAAGATTCAGGATATGTCTGAGAAGAATATCCACGCAGATATTATTGAGGATAATCCATAAAACAATTACAAGGGTTACTGATTATATTTTAATTTAATTTAATATTTTTAATTTGATATCAAATCATTCTATTTTATCTCTTTATATTAGCAATCAAATAATTATTACAAATGTGTAAATTCTAAATGTTTAAAATTTAATTACAAAAAGCAATAAGTATAGTATTTACTAAAGAAAAAAGAAATAAGCATTTAAAAAAAGACAATTTTCGTCAAGACATTTCATTGATTAAAAATGGAACTAAATATAAATTAATGTAATAATATATAATAAAATGATCATAAATCCTTAAAAATAGATAATTGTCACAATCTTAATATATTCTCTCTTAATAACTTGGCCATTTACTTTTAATACAATATATTTTAATAATATAAATAAATGACTTCCCAATGTGAGATTCCATTATATCCAAAATATACCGGATTAGATGTCAACGATGTCGAATTTGTGATTGACATGCTTTTAGAATCTGCAAATGGAACAAGAATTTACATGGCTGGAATAAGATAATACAAAGATGACTTTAGGCCAATTATTAATAAATTATTTTATAAACATAATAATTACTATATTTAACTATGAATAATTAGTTATTAATTAACTTTTCAATTTACTTATAAAAATAAAATTGCTTTATTTCTATTATTTTCGGGGTACAATATCTTAATTAAATTTATACTTTTATATAACTTGACATGCCTGAAGTACCTTATTATTTAAATTTTACCTATTATTAAATTCATAACAACTAAATTTGATAATAGTTGATGGACAAATATTATCATTTTATTTTATTCATCTCTAAATTACTTTTATTGGCATGAATGGACATTATTTTAAAACATTTAAAACAATCATAAATTATTATAATAAATAACATTGAAAATTCTTGTGTTAGTATAATTTCGAATATTACTTATAAATATTAAATAGAACCAATTATATTTATTATTGTGAAATTTTCAACCCCAAATTTCACATTCCAGTATCTTTAAAATATTTCTTAAGTCTTTGATTTATTTTAAATATAATAGTTTTTGGTATATTTTTTGATTTTTATTCCTTATAAAATATTTAAGATTTTTGAATAAAATGAGGATTTTTAAAACTATATTAAAAGGTTCTGAAATAAGTAAATTGAATGGAAGATTATATTTTATAATGATTATATTTTTTAATGAATACTAATGGGTCTTGACACTTAAACTGATTAGTTTATCTTTAGGAGAGCTCTTTACTTTCCAAATACAATATATTAAAAGATTGATGGATTGTCAGAGTCGGTAGATCAATACTATATCTTCGCAATTACTTAACCATCTTTTATTATGGCAATGATTGACGCCAAAACTGTTGGATTATTAAAAACTTTCAAAATGCTGAATTATTCATCACAATAACTAAATAATAATAATATTAATTTATAGATTTTTATAAGTGAAGCTGATTTCTAATGCAATTGCAGGCTACTATGTTATTTTAGATATTTTATAAATTTATAAAATACTGAGGACAATAGTTATTTTTTTACGTTAGCCTGGATTTATAAGTTTAAATATTAAATCATATATAGAATTATATATTTAGCTACATGTGTTGCGTCTTTAGTAGACTTCTATAATGAAAATGCAAAATAAAAGATTCATTTCTATTTAGTGAATGAAAATAAATTAATAATGTTATTAATAATTAAAATATAATTTTATGTTTCCCTCTCTTATAGTATTTTGATAATATTGTATTATTCAGCTATAAATTAAAAAAAAAATAAAATATTATTCTATATAATTAAATGCAACAACCTATAAGACAACAGGTTTATTATGTAAAGATTCAACATTGAATTACTACAAATAGTAAGTTTTTACTTTTAAATCATGCTTAATTTATAGGGATTAGGTAATGATTCATTCATAAACAGATTTAATAGACAATCTTACCTATTTTTATTTATTTTATTCAAACTATGTGAGGCATCATTTTATCATGATTTATTTAGTAAATTTAAATATACTTATGTAATTTAAGATCCAAACAAAGAAAATAAATACGTCGAAACTAATATTGGTGCTCCAATAAATGGGTTGATGATTATTAGAAAAGTCGTCTCAGACGAATTTAGAAATAATTATTTAATTTTACATAAATTATTAATAAAATAAATGCCTGTAGTTAGTTAGCTAAATTATTAGAGAATATTTAAGAGTAAATACTAAAGCAATATTTTTTCTCCTGACTTTTCAATTTAGAGAATTATGAGATATTATAGCCATGCTGAATTTCTCAAAAATAATGCCTTATATTCATTATTGATTCGCTGTTTTTTCTCGTCATTAAAGCTTTAGAATATTATTTATGTCCTTAATTTTAGGTAGAGGCACAACATTGCCCAAAGATATTTGATGCTTATTTTACCAAGTAAGAATTTAAAGAATATTAAAAAATCTTGATTTATAAACCCCTCCCTTTATTTAATTGTCAGTGAGTTAATTATTTTCGACATTAGGCCAGAAATTATAAAATTATTTATAATATATTTAAAGATTATTTTTTAAAATTTGATATAAAGCTTTATAATATTTATTTCACTATAACTAAAATTTCTATTGTAATATTTATTCTATTGATCTTCATTAAGCTTAATATTATAAATTTGTTAACTCATATTTCTTAAGTATATTTTCAAAATGTAAATATGCAATCTTTACAAACCATTTGTCTAAATGACTATATATATTATTTATAAACAATAATTATTGGAAATTTTAAATTGATTCTAGTTTCTTTTATCATTTTATGCCAATACTTCTTTATTATTGCTCAAAAAGTAATTTTTAATTAATGCTTTAAATATTTAATAAACAAATATAAGCAAATTAAATTCATTGAATTTTCAAAGTATAAATTGGCTTTAATTAAATTATATGATAAATTTAAAATCTTTGCTTAACAAAATCAAATAAATTTATAAGAAATTATATGTTTTTATTCAATATTATATGCTCCAACCAAAACCCCCCCTCCCAGATTAAGAACAAGAACCCCCCTTCCACCCTAACTAGATCACCTTCCCACCTCAATAACATCCCCTATTCTTATTACAATTTTGATCCTTAAGGTTTAAATCATTTTCCTTTTTGATATCTTGATTTAAAACAATTAATATATATAAAATAAATAATTTCTTCCAAAATTTTTCTCAACTTTTAGAATGATGCTCTCATTTTTGTTTTAGTATTTAATTACTTTCACTACGTCCTTCGAATATTTTAACACATACTCCTATAAGGAAATTAATTAATCATTCATTTCTATTTTCTATGTGATATTATAACGAAAAAACACAACCAACAAACTAGCAAAAGTATTATTTCAAACAATTTAAATTATTTTCATAACTTCATTAACATAATTTCAAAAGTAGTCTCAATAATTGTCTATATTTTAATTTTCTTCATTTTCCTGTAAATTTTATGGTTTTCATTTTAATTGCAAATAATTTTAATGTAAAATTATTATTATAGAATATAAATATAATATCTATTTTAAAACTAGCACGAATTAGTTTGTAACTAGCTTTAAAAACTTTAATTAATTTGTTTAATCATATATTATGAATTTAATTTTAAATATTATAATTGTTTAAAAAAAAGTATTATTTATATTCTATAATAATAATTTTACATTAAAATTATTTGCAATTAAAATGAAAACCATAAAATTTACAGGAAAATGAAGAAAATTAAAATATAGACAATTATTGAGACTACTTTTGAAATTATGTTAATGAAGTTATGAAAATAATTTAAATTGTTTGAAATAATACTTTTGCTAGTTTGTTGGTTGTGTTTTTTCGTTATAATATCACATAGAAAATAGAAATGAATGATTAATTAATTTCCTTATAGGAGTATGTGTTAAAATATTCGAAGGACGTAGTGAAAGTAATTAAATACTAAAACAAAAATGAGAGCATCATTCTAAAAGTTGAGAAAAATTTTGGAAGAAATTATTTATTTTATATATATTAATTGTTTTAAATCAAGATATCAAAAAGGAAAATGATTTAAACCTTAAGGATCAAAATTGTAATAAGAATAGGGGATGTTATTGAGGTGGGAGGGGGATCTAGTTAGGGTGGGAGGAGAGTCTCGGTTGGAACAATTAAATATTAAAAACTTATCTTGGTAAGATATCTTAGTTAATTTCTTCAAAATTAACAAAATCAATAAAGCTTTTATCATTTTGATTTTAATAAAAGAGAAATATATTAAATCTTAAAATTTTAAATAATTTGACTTATTGTCAATATTATCTTGTATTGAGCACGACTAAACTTTAAATATTTTTGTTTATAATATAACCGTTTCATTACTCAGTACACAAAGGAAACAAACTAATTTACCATTTACTCAATCTAGATTTCTATAACTTGTCTTTTATAATAATATAAATTAGTAAAATTTTATCTTAAATAGCCAATTATCAAAGAGATGTGAAGATATTAAGTTGTACTAGAGCAAACATATAAGACTATATTTTAATATATATTTAAAAGACTATTGACTTGAGAGATATAAAATGATAATACACATATCTACGCTTGTATTTTTTAAATAAAATCTTAATTATTTTAAAGCTTACTACGAAGTTTAACATAAATTATAAAATATAAAGTTTATATGGATTAGGAACCTATTTCACACAATATTGTTGGAATACATTAGATTCTGTTAATTAATTAAAAATAACTTATAATAATATTATGGAATTTTGAATTTTCTTTTATTATGCCTAATAATAATAACTTGATTTAATTTAGGGTATTTTTATTAGCAATAAATAGAGTTAATACATGATGCTAAAATATTAGTTTATTAATTAATTACAGTTAATTATAAATTTAATATAGAATTATTTTTTAATTCATTTAATTTTACAAATAAAATAAATTCCAAAAATATTCAATAAGCTAAATATTACACTTTCAGTATAATAAGATAAAATATTATTTTTATTTTATTTTAATTTATTATTTATTTTTAACTTACTTGATATGTGTTTTTAGCATTTATTCAAATAATGAAATATTATCATTTAAGTATATCTCACATAAATAATATAAGAACTTGAATTTTTATTGAAATTATTACTTTTTAAAAGAGATTAGTTGAAAACCTTTATCTTTTTTTTATAAATGCCATATAAGCAGCACTTTCCTTTAATGATTATTATAAAACCCCGTTAGTCAATTAAGAATGAAGATTAGGGATTAAGAATAATGAAATTAATAATTAATTATAATTGGCTGAAATTAAATATAATTAGGCTAAAAACAAATTTACGCACCCTGATTGGTTATTTTATAGAGACAATTAATCGAGCCAATGGTTTTAATAATTAGCCAAAACTTTATTAATTTACGCCAATTATAATTAATTCTTAATTTCATTATTCTTAATCCCCAATCTTCATTCTTAATTGACTAACGGGGTTTTATATTCTATATTTAATTTTTATTTTTTATATATATTTTAATTTCATTTATTTTCATCGGCTAACAACCTTTCTAACAATTTTCAAGCCATTATTTATTTAAATATTTTTAAGTATTATCAGTATCATTGATTAAAACTTTATTCTTTAACTTTTAAAATAAACGCTTTTGTTTTTATTCTATTTTATTCTTTTTATTTACTTTTCGGTATTGTTAATTCCTTTTGCTTTTAGTTTAAGTCAAAATGGTTTTTATATGGTGATTTTTTGAATATCTTGAATGATATTGTTGGACCCTTCATTTTTTATAGGGACACTTAGAACAGTTTCTAAATCCTTCTCTATAACTCTTTATTACTTATGGAAAATAACATCTAAAATTACCAATTCTGACAATTATTTTAAAGGTTGTCGGATCAGATAATTATTTTAAAGATTGACCTAATTCTTAATTACATTAACTTGACATATTTCTTGGAATTCATATTTCATGATAATTAAATATTTTTAGTTTAAAAAAGTTCAACTTGCTTTAAAAGAAGCCATTAAGATGTATAATAATCAGTACAAGAATGACTTCATTTAACTTGACTTTTATGAATTATAAATTAATGAAGAATGAAAATATTTGTATTCAATTTAGAAGATTAGAATTTTTTTTTACTATTTATAAAATTGAAAATTTTATTAAAATTATCTATAAATTATGAATTAAATTTATTAAATATTCAAATTAATCTTGTTTTTTTATTTAATAAAATATATATTATTTAAATTAAAATAATTTATCAGATTTTTTATTACGTTTATAATAACTAAGCTGGAACATTTAATTTATTTAAAATCAATTAATCATAAAAATTATTTTGAAAACTAAATAATTAAAAATATAAATAGTAATTTATAGATATTATTCCCAGATATATTCGTATTTCCTATTAATAATTAAAATAATATAAAAAAATATTGAATTTTTATATAAAATAGCATGATAAAGTTCACATTTTAAGAATAATTATAAATTTATCTTTTTAATTCTGTTTTTTGTATAAAATCCATGAATAAACCATAAATTTAGAAAATTCAAAACTAATCGGTACATTTCCTTATATAACATATGTAAGCGGTTCTATTGCTCCAGATACTATTAAAAAGGGCTTCGTAAATAGATTAGATTAATAGAACTGCCAATAATTTCCTTTGTAAATCAAAAATATTTTTTAATTTTTATTGTCATCACCAAGTTATCTTGAAACTAGAATAAACTCTATAGAATCAACTATAATAATTAATTTGATATTAAATTATGAGTTATTTGTGAAATTATACAATCGGATCTTTTAAACCATTAAATGTGGTGCCTTAAGACGATTTAGAAAAAGCTTAAGATGTTGTTATTCTTGAATAAGCTAATAGATATGTGGATAATAGGTGTAACAATTATATCAAATGTTTATAAGAAAGCGCAGGAAGTTCCATTTAATAAATTGTCCTCACATACCCAGAAGCTATTTTGGATAAACATATAATTTTGATTTACAATTTATTATATAAATTCATAAATTGCAATAAAGTGATTACCTTTGAAAATTATTTCAATAACTTTTTCCCAGCAAGCGAAACTTATTATGATAAATATAAAATATTGACTTACACTTACGATGCAAAATTATTTAATTAAAATATTTTAGATTATTAATTATATTTATTACTATTTAATGTTTTACAGAAACTAATCACGGGGCGGCTTAAACAATCAGATAGTTTTTAAATAAAATTTTAATTAATATTTTTGACTTTCAAAACCATCGGTCGCACTCCCCTCAGGGTGGTTGATTCCATAACTGTAAGGCATGTCTGGCATCTAGATAAAGCTAATATACCGCCGCTATGGTATCTGTAAAATAAGCAATCCGGGAATCTTTTGTGGTCTATTCGCTTGTGCTGTACTATTTTCATACTTATTTTTACGACCTTAACTGACTTTTTAATGATCTATTTTGTTTAGTGTTGATCCCATCACAGTAAATAAACATAGCTGTGATGATGAGGAAACCAAATAATGACATGATAAATCTACCTTGTGCAAGATGATTCCTTACTTTTCATCTGCAATTAAGTTCAACTTATGACACGACCGGTCATTCTTTTTATTATTATTTAATCCTTCATGCACTCAACCTCATGCTGCAAGAATAGGTGCATCATTTAGTTATTGCATGATTAATGTTATTTAACTTTCGACGCTTTAATAGTCTGGTCTCCCCATATCTTGGTTTGTATGTTCTGAGGAAGTTGTAAGATCGGGTTGCACTCCAGGATATCAACATTGGTCTTTGCTAAACTTCCAACTTACCAGCAGGTCAATATCATTATTCATTTTTTATATTAATTTTAGTAAAAATTAGGAAGTTACATAAAAGAGATTTTCAAGAGTGTAAATTTATTTATTTTAAATTGATTCATAATTATAAATAGCTTAACTGTCGAATTATAAAATTCACTCGATTAAAATTAGATATTTTAGCTTGAGGTCTCAAGTGGAATTGAAGATATCGATTTTGGGGAAATTTAAATAAACATTATTTTATGTTTATTAACTTAGATTGTTGCTACATAGTACACAATTATATTCCAAAAATTATAATATAAATAGTATTTAAATTTTAGTGCTTTAATTCTCAAGTTTTCACTAACATTCCAAAGATGAATTTATTTTATTATATTTTTATAAGATTCAAAATTAGAGCTATGAAATTGGTACAACAAGAAAATTTATATTCTTTACAGGATTTACTTTCTCAAGCTTCAGTTGTCTAGCAGAAATGAAATTTAATTATTGGGTGAATGGAGTAGAAATTATTGATAACTAAAATGATTTTGTAACTTTTAATGAGGAATCTTTAGTAATGTCAATTTACACAAGAGATATGGCAAATATTGGAAATCATAAAATTATCTTATAAGTAGAATTAACCTCAAACCAATCTGAAAAAGTTAATTTTACTACTTCTTTCAATTTAGATATATATTAGAAATCTAAACAAACTTAACGTAATTAATAATTAAATATTTTGTTTGTTAGATATAATTAATTTATATAGAGTATAAATAAATCATTTCAAACTTATACACAAAATTAATTCAATAAAATTAATAATAAATAAAATTATATATTTTTAATACAGCTCCCTTCTTCACATAAACAATTTAGAAAGATATAATAATGTTTAATGATGATATCAATTTTTTATATAGACTCCCACCAATAAAAGATAATTAAAAAGACAACGTTAATATTTTTTTAATTTTTGAGTAATATATAAAATTAATTTAATTTAATAATATTTATGTAATTGTGTAAGAATCACAAAATTATATGTAAAAATTAATAATTTAAGTTATAAATATTTTTACGCTAAATATAACAATATTTTGGCTTTTATTTATAAAAATTAGCAAATTAATTTTGATTTCTTTTTTAAGTTTTGAAATATTCAATTTTAATTAAAATTATATAAATTTCTTAGCATAGCTTTAGTTATATTTTTGAAAAATATATTTATTTTATTTTTATGCTTTAAGTTTTTAATGTTTGAAAGATATCTCTAAGTAATCTCAATTTTAATTTATTTATTAAAGATGAAATTATATAAATAAACAATAAATTGTCTAAGATAAATTACTAAGGTATCATAAAATACTATATTAGTTAAAGATTTTAATAAAAATTTTTTTAAGCAATTAAAAATCCAATACTTTTAATATTTACCAACTAAATTTTAATTTAATTCTGTCATATTAATTTACAAATCATTTTATGAGAATATAAAGTAAATCTTTATATAATATTTATTCATATTTTTATTAAATTGTAAAAATAATTTAAATATTAATATTAGTATCATTTATAAACTAAAAAATTATTAATTATGGATTCTATAATTATTGCAATTTTTTAATAATTAATTAAAATTAAGGATGTATAATTTACAATTTAATTGATCAAATTAAGCGACCAGATAGGAAATCCAAAGCAAAATTATATATTTTATTCTTTCAAATAAACTTCGAATATCAACACTTTTTTATTTTAAAATTGTGTATATAAAGTTAAATATATAAATAAAATATAATATCCTACAATTTATCTAAAATTCTTATTTTTTATTGAAAGACTTTTCAACATTTAAATCTTCTAAGATTTTAAATTGTTAAATTCCGCAAAAAATTATCTAATAAACATATTTAAACTAAATTTTAATAATTCTTATGAGGGAGAAGTTTCCTGCACCAGTTTATGATAAAAAATAAATTTTAGGGAAGTTTCCTGCACTTTTTTAAATATATTTTTTATTATTAAATTTTTTTTTATAACAACTATAACCAAGTTCCTAACTAATTTCATTCTTAAAATTATATTTAATTTATTAATCAATTATTCATTATCTCTCTTCAGATTCCAACAATTCTCGCATATTTCATCTTATATTTTTAGGTTTCTGTCTCTAAACCATTACATTGTCCTCTCTGTACTCATAGTAATTCCAAATATTGTATCCAATTGTTATTCGAATTCTGATTCAATTTATCTTGTTCTTTACTTACCTATATAATGTTCTACTATATTTTTTGAAATACTTAAATGATCTATAAATATCCTTTTATATAAAAGAGTCATAAAAATAAAAATGTTAAAATTAATAATTTATATAATATTTGTTAAATTTTACATAAAAATTAAAAAAAAGTGCAAGAAACTCCCCCATTTTTAAAAAAAAAACAACTTCATTTCAATTTTAAATAAAAGTAAGAAGTCTTCTATAATAAAATTTGACAAGTTTGAATCTTTATTAAATATTTATGAGCATCATAATATGGATTTATTTTGATTTATTTATCTTTTAAGTCTCTAATTAAATTCAAAATTTTTTTATTAGATTTTTGGTATTAATTACAGATCAAACTAAATTAAAATATTCAATAGATGAGAATAACATAATTTTTAATCTCTAATAAAATTATTATTCAGGAAAGATTGATTTAAATGTAATTCTTACTGATGATTAAATCATATTATATTTTTAATTAAATAGGGCCTTTGTCAAATAATTATCTTATAACAGTTAATATATACCTTAAATGTATTTATATTAACTTGAATTCAAATTTTTTAATATACCCAAAGGAATTGAGATAATAAATGAATTTTTAAAAATAAGATTTAGATAGATATTTATCCCTCAACTCTGACTATCTAATTCAAGTATAAAACATTCTATAATCAAAAAGATTAAATAAAATTTATAAATTCGATTAATTTTTAATATTAAGTTATAAAAACAATAAAATATTTTTTTTAATAAAATTTACAAATATGAAAAATTAATAATCATTATAAAAATTTTAAGATTTAAAATAAATAGTAGAAATTCTTTTTTTTTGAAAAAAGTAATAATAAAAGCAAAAGTTACAAAATATTTACATTAATAAATTGTTTTAGTATTTAAAACTTGTAAAAAACAAGGCGCAGGGGTTGGGGGAAGAATACAGTTTTGCAAAAATAATTCAATAAAAGCAATTAAAATTTGGATTTATTTATATAGTGTGAAATTTTTGTATTTTAAAAAAATAATAGACTCCTTAAAATTTAACAATTAATTCTTGGATAACTAAAATATATAACAATGGATCAGTATTAATAAGATTTAATAGGAAAATGAATATTCCATAAAATATCAGTTGGATTAGAGAATTTAACAGTCTATCTTTATCAGTATCTAGTTATGGATAACCAGTTCCAAATGCAATAAAGGATTGGGAAGTTTAATTCATGACGAATAATCAGATCATGCTATTAATTTATTACCAAGATAAGTAAGAAATATCTACAACTTAAGAATACTCACTTTTACAAATAGAATTCATAGATACACTTTTATTTTGCACATATTAAGATGGAATTAATTTTCTAGAATAAAATACAACTTTAAGCAAACAAATTCCACCCTAATTGAATAGTAAGTTATCTACTTTTTAACACTGTAATTATAGGCAACTAATTTTAAAACATTATTCAAATGAGTGAAAACACGAGCACAGGAATTTAAGCCTTAACAATTATTACATTATCGATGAGCATATTTTTGGGAATTTCAATGAAGCTTTTGTGGGAATTACTTTCCATTCTATAATTAATAGTTAACTTGGGATTAATAAATCTGAGTTTTCCAATTCATGTAACTCTTTGCTTTTAGAACCTAATTGATATATCAAACATGAGTATAATTCCCAAATCAGTTACTGATCCGATATTTTAGTCAGACTTAATTGCAAGTGATACTTCACTTTAGACTATAGATATCTTTTGTACTTTTAGTTAAATTCTAAAAATATAATCTACCTTAACTATTCTGAACGTTATTAAAGTGGGAATCCATTGTAAAATTTGGGGATTATTTTCATATTCTTGATAATCCTACTATCAATTGGTATATCTGAATTACTTTTAATTTTTTGTAGGTTTTGTGCTATTTTTTATTCATAAAAAGTTTAGGTACATAAGTTTATATACCTCCCCTTATTAATTATAAATTAAATGTTTTAATTTTAAAAATAGAAAATATATAAAAAGAGTGATTTGTAATTCAATTTTACCTATATAATACTTTCTTAAGTCAAATATTATTTAAATTATTTTATTGATTTATATATTTCAAAAAAGAAAAAAATATTCTTCTCATTCAAAACCCCAAGACCCTTTAGTGAGGTTGATAAGTGCTTTGATTTGTAGGGTATAGTTGGGGTCTTATTGGGGTTAGTAGAGAAAACGCAGGTTTTATGTGAATTTAATGAATATTTGATGAGTATAGAGTACTTAATTCAAAAAGAATTAATCTGCTTGTCTTTGTGATACCTCTTGAATTTAGCAGTCTGTAGTTGTTCTAGTATATCATCCAATGATTATCGTGGATATGCTGGAGCTTATACAATGACCATCTCAACTATCTTCTTAATTTCAATACATATTTCATCTTGCTTAATATGATTAGCAGCCAAAATTATTGATTATTTCTCATGTTTTGTTCCAAAGTATGACATACTTTCCATATCGCACTCTAAGATAATGCAGCTACCGCCCAAACATAATTATACAGAGCCATTTGTCCATTTCTCTCTTAAAGAGAAGTATCCTGGAGTGCCTAAAATTAGCTAAAGTCACTATCTCTTGTCTTATTGCTCTGTTAAATCTATGACTACTACTTCTAAAGGGCAGAGATTTAGCATTACATTTTCTGGCTTCAAATCTCTATGAACATACCCTAGATCATGGAGCTCATTCACACCCTTAGTCATATCTGTGAGTATCTCATTCAAATCATCAGGATATCTATTATGGTAGAGATACTCTCTTAGAATCATTCAAAACTTCTTGAGTCTCAAAGCAATAAAACCATGACCAAGTATAACTCCGTCGAGCTTAGCTAAGTTCTTGCATTATCTTTTCTAAGCCTCTCTCAGTACTATGTATTCATTTGCAAACTCATTTTAATATTGCTCGTTCCTAATGAGATACTTGAATGGATAAACCTTGTAAGCGAATTCATCAACAACTATAAGTTTAACCTTGTTAGGGACGTCAATATTCAAATAGCTTTCAATACAGCTGCTTATGTCGACTGCATTTAATGCAGGTATATACATTGCTCTCTCATATAAGCATGCTAAATACATACCATTTGCTGGTTAGTTCATTGACTCAAACCGCTTCTATCGCTCAAGTCTCTCCTACTGTTCTTATTGTGACTCAAAAGAGTTATTTTTTCTTTTAGCAGGTACAAGCTTTTAAGTTTCCTCATCTCTAATCAGAATTCGCTTAAATGATGCTTTTACATATGCCTCTTTACTTTAGCTGAGTGAGTATAAGACTTCATGCAGGTAGCGCACTAATATCTACCATCTACTTTATCATGCTTAAAGTAAATCTTAGCTATACCAGAGTGAACCTCTTTGATGTGGCTCTTCAAGCTAGACTCAGTTAAGAAGAAATTTAGCAGTCTTCACATTAAAATATTTTAATTTTTTCTATTGATTGCTGTTCCTTATCTTCCTCAACCAATTCAACTTATGTTTAAACTCCCATCTCTGCACTTCACTTCTTGTTTTAAACTTAAATTTTGAAGACCTCAGGCTCAAACTCTAGAGCTCTTAGCTCAACATCCTTTTCAATATAAATTACTACTGGTTTCTTGAAGGAGCCAAAGTTGAGCAATGATTAACCTGTTCCAAGAGAAACTGCCTTACGATTTAAAATAGCCGCCATGTTTAAATTCAAATTTAAATTTCT
>ARYC01011463.1:0-12751 GCA_000711775.1 Oxytricha trifallax
ATAGGCATTTGAATGATTAAAAATATTTAAATCATTAATTTCTCCAATAATACTCAGCCGAAATTTCTCTAAAAATACTACAAAGAAACAGCGACTTCAAATGCATAGGTATTTTGTGAATTTAATTAGACTATGAGATCGACTTTATTATTACTATTAAGTTTTTAGTGCTTAGAAATTGCTTTCATTAATTTAATGTTCTGCCCTGTCCTTCAGGTATTTTAATAAGATTTATAAAAATTGCTTCACTCAAACGATCACTACAATCCTTCAGGACTTTTTGACTGCAATATTACCTTGCATGGTTTTATTTTGCATACATTTTATACTTTTGTGAAGTGTGATTTGACCATTAGGGATAGCAAGGTCACCTTTTAACTAATTCAATTAGAAGATGGGTTGGTTCATGAAGAATATGCATTACGATTGTTCAATATTTTGCAAGGCATTGGTTAATCTCGTGATGAGCTTCCACTATATCCCTTTAGTTTCTCCGAAGGTTCTAGACCGCTCTCACAAGAACTACTCTGAACTCATTGACATGTGAATCTTAAAATTTAGATTTATTGATCTAGCAAGCGATGACAATACAAATTTTGACAACGATGGGTAGAAAAGCCTAAGATTTGAGATTTGAGATAGATTACCGATTTTTTGAAGTGATTTAATTTGTAATTAGTTTCATATAATTTTATTTGAATAAATTTTGATTGTCCAAAAAAATTTTAAATAATAGCTTTGAGCTTTTAATTCATTGACATCCCTATCGTTCCCTTACGTTTTTTCAGGTGGTTCTATGATTTAGGATTTGTTATACAAACGAATAAACTTTATTTTTATTTTTTTCTAATTAAAACTTCAAACAGGCCTAATTTCTTTATTCAATTATATGTTTTAAATCGATAATTAATATTTTTATTATCACATTTTTATTAAAATAATTTCTTTTATTTTACTATTATTGGTATTATTAACTATTTTAATTTATTATTTATATTACTAATGCCATATTTCAATTATTATTATTATATATTGATCACCAGACATTGCCTAATACATATTAAACATAAATATCAACTTAATTATTTAAACAAAATATTCCATATTATAAAATAAATAATATAATTGGTAGATAGATTGCATTTGATGGATTTGAAATGGCAATGAAGCATGACGATGCAGTGGGTTGCAGCGATGTGGTGACAGCAGCTGCAGTGGCTGGTGGAGATTCGAATTCACTCACCAGCTAGTTAGTACTCATTGACTCATAGTGATACTAGTTACTGTATTGTTGATCAGAGTGTTGAATGAAGAGAGCAGAGTGAGGAGCAGGGACATGCAGCTGGCCACTAGGCAGTGGAGTGGACAGTGTTGGAAGGTCACAGAGTGTGCTCATAGTCTTCAATCCACTACTCATCACTCCAATCACACTATCCACTAGTTACAAATACTTATAATATAATAGAATGAATTTAAGATCAATGGGTGAGTAAGGAGTGACTGAATGAGTGAATGTGCAGAGAGTCCTACCTCAAAATCATTCATCTCTCCTTCTCCATACACTCTTCACTATGTACTAATTTATAATTATAAATAATATAATAATGGAATAAACAATTGTGAAACAAATGAATAGTGCAACATGTTGATGTGTGATGTTTATATGCTGCAGGCAGATGGTGGCTGTGCAGGCTAGTGCAGTTGCTGCTATGGTAAGATCAATCAATTGTCCTCAACTGCATTCTCGCCTACTACATATCTATTCACATATTCATTAATTATTATATATATTAATTAACAAGTTAATGTGGTATGTGGTTAGTAGAGGAGTGACTTGGTTAAATGCTGTAAATGCACTCACTTGCACGTGCACACTGCACATACTACTCCCACTTTCAAATCAGCTGCCTCATTTGCTAATATAAGCAGGAATAGAAGTGAATGCAGACTGAGTGTGTGTGGATGAGACCAGCGTGATTACAAGGCACAGCAGCTGAATGCTCTGGACTTATTTAACTGCTATCCTCACTCAGTATCAATTCATCACATCCACATTCAATTATGCAATATAATATAAATATTTTAAATAACTTATTAAAGTGATTGAATGATGAGTGTGAGTAGTAGATGGTGAGATGTGGTGTATCTAACAGTGACAGCAGTTGTTATTCAAGCACTCTACTCCTTTGAATCCACATCCTTCGCTCACATCACCAACACACTCAACTGCGTGTTAAATGCATGTGAAGTGTGTTTATGAAAGTGGGGGCAATGAGGCAGTGGATGACTCCTGCTTCGTAGGTAACTAAGTGAAAGCAAGGAAACTCAGCAGCACACTCAGTTGTCTTCAAATCAATCACCATCCACTCACATACACTATTATTAAATAATTAATATAATTAATGATTTGAGTGGATATAGTTATAAGAGAGGAGAGTGAGTGATGGCAGTGCAAGATAGCCAATCTGATGTCATTGTGCCATAGCCACTAAATCAAATCAAGACACATCCTCATTATCACCATCCACATTCACACTACTCTCTATCATATAATAATATAATATAATAATTAATAATAATTGTAAGGAATGTGAATTCAAATTCATTAGCCAACTGAAGTTTTCAAGCAGGGGCATACTCATATTACTCAGGCCATTGCTACTTGGCTCTAATTACTCATCAATTGCATTACTCTATCAACTCAATCAAATTAATTATTTAACTTAAATATACACTATTATTTATATAAAAATATAATTGAAATTTTATAGTTTTTATAATATATTTTACGATTATTTTAATTAGAGGTATTACACCTATAAAAACAATTTTATTGAAGTTTTAAGTTCCAGTTGATAACTTTGTTCAAAATATTAAGGATTGATATAGGGTAATTATAATTTCATAAAGGGAGTCCAATTTTACTTATAGACTAGTTTAAAATTGATAATTGTATTTAATTAAAGTGAAATTTAATAGAATAAGAGAAATAAAATATTTTTCAAGTTTTAATAAGATTAATTTATTACGGAAATGAAAGTTTAGAAAATATTTGAATTACAAACTTACAATATTAATTGTTCGAATTGAAATTTTAGGAATATAAATGTCTATATTAAAGCAAATATTATTACTTAATGATGTACGGAAATTCAAAATGGAGCCTATGTTATATTTTATTTAGTTTAATAAGATATTTTTACATTTAAATTTTTGATGCATCTATACCCAATCTATTCAGGAACTTAACCCTAATGCTGAAAAGAATATCCTCGCCGCTTTATTTATTTTTAATGCAAAAAATTTAATTTTGAGGGAACTTACCTGAGCATCTTATGTAATCTTCCAATCCTGATCGCTAAACAATTTTATTTTTCCTGCCTCACTGCCAAGCCTTAATTTCTAATTTAAATAATCGTAGTTCTTGAACCACTCATTCTCGTTTTTTATGGATTACGTAGGATGGGGAAATTCGAAGAAATCCTATTCTGGAGTTTTTTTTCTAGGATTTGCTTTTTTTATCTAAAAAATAGAATCCAATCCTCGATCAAAGCAATCTATTTTTCGAATTTTACTCTATCCTTGATGCACTTATCCTCAAACTGTAAAAAAGGTGAATTATTAAGTTATAACACGACTTTGATTTGATCAAAGGTTGAAAAATAATATTAGCTTGGTCCCTCTATACTTTGACTGACGTATTCTGAGGAAGTCCTAAGAGCCGAGATTCAAATCGTAAATCTAGCTCTTCATAGTTTTGGACTTTGAGTTTCTCAAATTTTCAGTAAATAGCTCCCACCATATGAGTAGGTCGAAGCTTATATTTTTAATCTGAAAGAAAAAGATAAGATTTCAAATTTAAAAACTCTACTACACTACCTACAACTTTAAGCAAGCAGAAAATTCTTTTGTCATTACATGAGCTTACATTGAACTGGGCTGAATTTGCTATCAACTATCCTTCGCGATCATGTAAGAAAATATGCATTCTCTTTAATTAATGAGCTCCCTGATATAGGTTTGGCAACATAGAACTAGACCCCAAGTAGTTTAGAGAAAAGTATTTATCCCACTCAAAACATGACTTAACTGAAGGTTTTATTGCATAAGAGCAGATTCATTATTTTAGGAAACTGTGAGACTGGTAAACTTTTATCATCCTCACTCATAAAAATAAAACTCCGGTTGCTTTGTTTTCATATCTATATTATTCAAATCTTCTGGTCATTTATCTCTTTTCTGAAAGAATTGATGTAGATTTTCAAAGTTCTGTCCTCAAGACTTCAATATAAAAAACTGCAAATTGAACCATTTTGAATCTTTTTGCCTTAAAACTTGTGATAATAGATTATGAATTGAATACTTAAAATTAATTCAGTTACTTACTAAAAATAAGGATTTCAATCTGAAAATTACAACAATTTCTAACTCTTTAGATTCCCAAATGTAAAAGAGGGAAAATGCTATAAAGGAGATTTTAAAAATAATGGTGTGGTTGATAAAATTGACTTAGAAATTCACTACTTACCATTTAATCATGATAGCCATTGATTAATGACATAATATAGAGACTAGATGTGGCGGTAATTTAAAAATAACTTCGCCTCGCACAATGGTTCCTTTCATGATCAAAACATCATGATCCGTAAGTTTTCATACTTCAGATATGGAACAGACATGTAAAGTTCTCACTGATATAATAAACGCTAAACCTCTTATTAAGACTTATCATCAATTCTTAGTCCTTTCCACCGTGAAAACTTCAATGACCAAGCTTGTAAGGGTGAATTTTTAAATTGTTGCTTACTTTTAATGGCACCTTTCTACTTTTAAGTGCTGAGTATATTTTTATTATATTTTAAGTCCATTAAATTCCAGTTAAGCACATCATTATTTTTAAACTCTCGAGAAACGTGATTAAAAACATGATAAAATTAACTCAATAACTATAGATTACCATCACGATTTATGGACTCTGTGTGTTTATGATTGATTAAGTAATTCTTTTTTTAAATTTAAAATTGATCTACTTTTAATACATGCTCAACAAAATTTTAATACAGAGTTTTATAGAAAATTTATATAAGATTTTTGAAAATTGAATGTAGCTTCCCTTAAAGCAATAAACCTTAAAAATGATAATTCAAATTTAGCTTATGGAATAATGGTTAAAAACTTTTCATTCATTTTGAAATAATCAATGCAAATTAAATTGAGAGGCTTGTTTCAATTTATTTTTTATTAGGTAGTACATAGAGACCTATTACAGTTCTACGAAATTATTTGCTTGAATCAATAAATTTAATGAGATAAGTCATGGATCTTAATTAGTCTTGAAATTTTGATTAAAATAGGCAAAACTAGGAAATAGATCTAAATATGATTTTACAAACAAAAAATTCATCCATTTTGATTTAAAATCCTTGAATTAAAAACAAAACTTTAACAATAGGAGATACCCTCAGATTACGAAAACAAGGGTTTATGGAAACAACATCTATAAAATTCTTTGTTCGTTTATCATTTAAGTTATGCTATTCTGAATAACACACCCATCCTTTCTAATTTAGGTCAAGTTCATTAAAGATTTAAATGAATTCTACACTAGCAAATTGAAGTAGAATTCATCAAGGCTGAAGTAGGAGTCAAGAGAAATTACTAAATATCAGATTGAACTTTATTTGCTAGAGGAAGGTAGACAAATACTTTGCTAATGAACTACATTCTAGAATCTCTTGAGGTTACCCTTAAATTAAAGCCAAAAACCAAGTGTTAATAAGTTGAAGTTTTACAACAAGCACGCATCTAGAGAGGCAATATTGGCATTTAAGCATGAAAGTCAGGCGAAGTAAACAGGATTGTTCCCCAAACTTCATTGATGCCAATTAGCATAAGCTAGATACTAATGTGGTCTTCCCAACATCCTAAAAGCCACCTCTGGGAATTGATGAAGGTGTGTTAGGTAAAAGGGATATGTAATATATCTTATTATTCTATCTACCTGACTTAAGCCCCAGTACGAATTTCTATAAAGCATAAAGAATTATAAAATTGTGGAACCGCTAAATCATGATTTTGGTTTTTTCATTTTAATTAATCAATCTTAAATCTTTATATTTAAATCTTTTCAACTCCCACAATTACAAATTAATTTAAATAAAAAAATTTAATTAAAACTAATACAAAAAACACTCTTATTGTGCCCTATTTTTGGCAAAAGAATTTAAGAATTTAAGCTTTTGAGTAAAATAAAATAAAAATTATTATTTTTTTATTAAATCATGATCAAATAGACAATGAACAATGCAGAAAGAATCTAACGTATCTAACATGATCATTAATTGAAAACCTTCGAAAGAATCCATATACAAAAACATTTAAGATTTTGTAGTTAATTATCATAAATTAATTAATGGTGCTTTCTTTTAAAAGCTTTTAAAATAATTTCATTTAAGTAAAATTAAAATTTTAAATCATTTAAGATTTAAACTTATTCAATGAAAATCATTGAGTAAAATATGTTTAAGTTAAATCATTAAAATAGATATCCCCTGCAAATAACGGGAATTTTTTACCCCTCACATTTCTTTACCATGATAATTCACCGTTAAAAATTTCGAAAAATAAATCTGCTTAATTCAAATTTAAATATTAAATAAATCTATATTTATTTGGTAGCTTTTAAGAAATTAAATTTTGTATATTAAATATATAGGAGTCTTCAGAACTTGAAAAGCAATAAAATTAATAAACTAATCTTAGTTAATAGTTATTCCTAATATCTACTACTAATAATTATCATAAAACCCAATCCACTCCATACAAATTCTGAGCTCTGATAACAGAGTATCCAACGAAACTATACCTTTACTCTCATCTTAAACAGCCGAGCTGGACATGAAGTAGCTCTCTCTCCCCACATGAAGGCGTACATAACGCCCACTCACACACTAGATGCCTAGATCTTCGAGGTCAGGCTACGCTGCATCCTAGACAACATGACCGTTAGTAATAGATCGAAGAAAGAGATTCGGGATATGTAACCACTATCTTCGGCGTCGTTGTCACCAACTACCACATAGAGATTGTAAAACACAGCATTGAGATGCTGCGTCAGTTAGAAAGCTAGCATTTTCTACAATAGGAAACTAAATGTACGATGCAGGTGAGGAGGAAACGATTGATTAGACTAAATGATAGCGAGCGCTAACAAATAAAGCAAAGACGCACGAGGTCATAGATGGGGGACCCAGAGAGAGCTTATAGTATGATAAAACATTTTTTACTACTAATACCATCACTCATGTGGCTAATAAACATGATTTAAGTGATCAGATAATGAGAAGCTCTCAACTAAGACTAGTAGAGGATGTGGAAACCTTTTCTTAAGAACCTTTTACTAGGTCGCTAATCTAGGCGGCCTATCTGACATTCTGTCCTCTACCACTTACAATTACCAGGCTAGACTGTTAGAGATATTCCTTTGAGCATGATTAGTGCCTTCCTCTATGAATACTTATTTGCCTTCCCTCAAGCCGATATCAAAGAATTCCTTGACGAGAGAATGCATCACATTTCCAAGAATTTGAATATTTTTCGATGAGTTTTTTGAATATCCAATTACTAACTTACCTAAAAGCTATGTTGAAGATATTATCCATGCAGCATTCATCAGAAACAATAAGGTAAAATTGTTCACTCTCTAGCAACACTGATCCATTTCCATCAGCAGATATTGTCACAGCTCAGGAATCTTCCTTCAGATTATTTGTAAAATAAATAAGCTAAAAGGAATTTCTCTGGACAGCAGTGTATTTGCCTTGGAGGAATTTTATGTAATTGTAAAGTAGCTCAATTTAATTGTGCAATAAGAGAATTCGCCAAATGTCATTTTTGTAGCTTATATTGGAGGCAACTGCGAGAGTATATTAAGGACTGACACTAATATTTCGCAAATAAAGAGGTACTGCCTCAAACACGAGTTCTAGAAGACCCTGGTCGTATCACTGGACATGTTGAGCTTGATGAATGTCTGATTCAATTGTTTCAAGTAAATATGATAATTGGGATTTCCTAAGTTCTAGTCCGGCATATCCCCCAGGATAATCCTCAATCATCTCGGCTTCTTGAATTGATGTCTGATTCGGACATTCCTTCTTCGTAGATAATGATGCAGTCCCTTCTCCAAGTCAAAGATAATCTTGTCCTTATTTACAAGAACCGTGATCTTCTCGCGTCGTTCCCAAAGCTGCCAAAATTCAATGAAGTTATGAAATCTTCAGGGGGATCCGCAGATAACGAGGCTGAAGCCCTTATACCTGGCACTGACAGATGGCAAATGGCCAGCCCCCTCATCTTAAAAACACTTCAAGCAAGACCTTCCTCGCTCATTCAAGAGGAACTAGCTCAACATCTACAAGAAGACCACCCCTCAATCGAAGGTCCAGGAGATACAGAACTGGTTGCAACTTCTGAAAAAGAACTCGGAGGACTAACAGCATTCATTTCTCAGGAAGATCTTTGCCAAGTGTCCCATCCTTCCAGTGAAGATCCACACCATCTTCATGAAGCAGTGTGAGACCTTGGAGATGGACAAACTCTAAGATTGATACACCAAGGCTATCTAGCCGTAGGCGCAGGAAATCAGAAGAGAAAATCATTCATAAAAACATCAGGATTCAGTGAAAGCCATCTTAAAAGAGATTAAGTTGTTATTTGATTAGTGATTAATTAAGAATAATATTTGGTAATACATTTAATTTACATTTCTCCGAGACTTATAATTCTTTGATATATAAAATAAAATCAAAAATAGATCAAGGAAAATCAGATAAAAATGGTAAATAATGTAATTTAAAAAACAAATAACTCTTAACTTTTCTAAATATTTCCATCTTGTTTGTTTATTTCTTTTTTAATTGATATCTAGTATATTTGAAATATATGGGTGGTGGTCATTCAATTCTGGAAATGTTTTTTAACGGTGTATTTTTCGTGGTTATAGAACTATGAGGGGGAAGTCATAAAATTCCAAAATTATGGGGGGGGTCTTTTTGAATCAAGACGATGAGGACATCCATAAAATTTGTAATTCCTCAAATGGTTAAGAATTAATGATAATATATATAAGGCATTATTGATAATCAATTTTAACTAAACCGGTCCAAATATTTATTTTGTTGTTTGAGTTTATTCAAAGTTGTTATTAATTTATTATAAATAAAGGAAATAAGCAAAAATTAAAAAAACTCATCCAAAAAAATAAATATGTTTAATAAACTCATTTTGTAATTTAATTTATATTAGTGCAGAATAGCAAAAATAAAAATTTAAATAATTATTTTAATTAATTATAAACTATTAATCATGACTTAATAGACTGACATTATCATCTAATAATTAAATAATAGGAATAGGTTGATATTTGCTTTTGATTTTTTCTAGAATCTCTCTGCCCTGATGGAATGGGTCTATATGTAAGGCTAGTTTATGGCTCCCTGGCTCAGAGGATGACTCCTATTACTAAAAGGCTGTGGATATCTGAGAGCCATGCCCTTCTCCTTAGCGTAACTCTGAATTTCAAAGATGAAATTCAATTCAAGATCCTGCTATCCATATTTTTACTCAAATCAATTAAAATATATTAATTAATTTTATATACATAATTAATTAATAATTGTGAAATGTTAGTTGATATTTGGAGTTGAAAAGAGATTCAATAGGGAAGATACAAATAATCAAGCAGTAGCTTTGATTATTCCAAAAGGAAGACATACTTAAAGAGAGCCCAGTCACACCCAGTATATCCTGCACTCATGACAGCAGCTAACACTCAATCTATAATCAGCTATTTACCCATTAATACTATTTATATCTGATATAATAAATATTAAATGGTGACTTGAATATGCATGCAGTAATGAGCATGTGTTGATGAGTGAGTGTGAGCAGACAGTCATCAGACAGCACACACTCAAACACTGCTGCATCAACCGTCATACTCACTCACTCATTTTCCATTTCACAAATCAACTATTTACCAACTACTATCTAGTATTAATTAAATAAATTTATAATAGAGAACGAAAACAGAAGAAGCAGCAGTCATGGTGGCCAGATAGAGGGTGAGTAGAGACAGCAGCAGATGGAGGGAGCAGTTATCAGTGCATGAGTGACAAATCACCAAAACAGTCCACTAAATCTATTCATTCAATTAATATGATATTATATTTATATATACGTGTAAACAACTTGAAAGTAGTTGAGTGAAGTAGTGTGAATATGATGTAACTGAATTCTCCTGCATTTGCAGCTTCCTCACCACTGGCAGCAGACAGCACTCTGCATTTCAGAGCAGCCTGAGCTCACCATCATCTGCCCATCAACTGACTAGCTCTCACTCCCCGTGCTGTCTGCATTCAAGCTGCTTAGAATCAACAATAAAGTGAGTGGAGTGAACTAGTGAGTGAGTGCACACTATCAGGCTCCTTATTTGCCTCACTTGCACCTCATTTTGTCAATTCCACCTATTCAAAACTATCCACTAGTAATGTAATAAATATTATAATTACATATAATTAATAGAATGAGTGGGATGTGTTGAGATGATGGGTTGATTATGCTGGTAGCTGACATTAAAGCAGTGTCATTTACAACTGCCACCAATAACAATCACTGCTGCTTCTCTGCTTCACTCAAAGGTCTTCAGATTTAATATACTCCACACAAATAACACTAATATATAATTATAGTTATAATAATTAATTAGGTAACAAGTGGTGAGATAATGAATGAGATGTGCAAGTGAAGGAACGAAGGTAGTGCTTAAATCCAGGGAGAGGAGAAGTAACTGGCTAGCTCCTCAAACTCAAAGCAGTCCATCACTCACATTCACTCATCACATCTTTTCATTCAATTAATTAAATAATATTAAGTAGTATATTATTTAAATGAATGAAGCGTAAGGATAATGGTGATAGTTGAGTGGACAGAGTGCATTGAGGCAAGACCAGGTAGAAGTCGATATTGATAGCTAGTCAACTCAGTTAGAGACCCTGATCATGTCAATGCAGTCAATTCACACGCACTCAATTCGCTCATCCCACTTACTACTATCATTATATATAATATAAATTAGTTACTTATTTGGATTATATTGAATGGACAAGGACAAAGAGTTAGATTGAATATGTGGATATGTAAAGATGCACGGCACACTGCTCATTCACTTAGCTAGCTGGTTTGTCCTCACCAATATTGCAAGTCACAATAATCCAATGTTTTATTTCTAATTAGTTATTATAATTATACTCCTTTTTAATATATTTAAATTATTACTTTTATTTTTCATAAAATTATATAATTAGTAAAGGGAAAATAGAAAATGGGAATATTGTAATTTTCATGAAATAATTAATAAAATACATATTTTAAAAATATAATAAAAGTCAAAATTTAAATAGTGATGATAATGAAAAAAATGAAAATAATACTACGATAGCATCATTGTTAAAAAATTTAAAATTGAAATTTATTTGAAAAAGTTATTTCCTCATCTTAATAATAAAATTGTTAAATTTAATAATAATGATCGAACCTACCCCAAATAATACAATTCAATCGGCTACTTTGAATAAATGAAACCATAATATTTGGAGAAAGATTTTTTTCATAGTAGACTAATATAAATTATAGTATAACATCAATGATATGATTGACAATCTTTGAGTGGCAATTATAATGAAATGAATTAATAATAGTTGAACCTTACTACTACTCATTTTATTTCACATTTCTATATTATATATTTAAAATTTTAAGATAAATTAAACTCTCCCTTTCCTCGCCTTTTATTCCTAGCAATTTAAATCCTTTGTTCTGAACTTAATGGTTCATTTGTCAAATACCCCAAGGTATTTTTGTATTTGCAATGGTGAATAATTAAAACAGAAGAAGATAATAATTTAATAGCGCATTGAAAAAAGTATGAGCAATAATTTCGACTTTTCAATCGATTTTTATCGATTAAGCTGTACCTGCTAGCTCCTTGACTTCAAATGAGAAGAAATAAACAAGGGATTTTAATATATTTTCTTTTATTTTGGACATCGTTATCAGAAATATCTGCAAAGATTTACGCATAAGATAGCCCATACAAAATTACATCTCTCTCAATTTATTGAAACAGACGAAGATAATTATTTAATAGCGCATTGAAAAAAGTATGAGCAATAAATTTCGACTTTTCAATCGATTTTTATCGATTAAGCTGTACCTGCTAGCCTCCTTGACTTCAAATGAGAAGAAATAAACAAGGGATTTTAATATATTTTCTTTTATTTTGGACATCGTTATCAGAAATATCTGCAAAGATTTACGCATAAGATAGCCCATACAAAATTACATCTCTCTCAATTTATTGAAACAGACGAAGATAATTATTTAATAGCGCATTGAAAAAAGTATGAGCAATAATTTCGACTTTTCAATCGATTTTTATCGATTGAGCTGTACCTGCTAGTCTCCTTGACTTCAAATGATAAGAAATATACAAGAGATTTTAATATATTTTCTATTATTTTGGACATCGTTATCAGAAATATATGCAAAAATACGCATAAGATAGTCCATACAAAATTACATCTCTCTCAATTTATTGAAACAGACGAAGATAATTATTTAATAGCGCATTGAAAAAAGTATGAGCAATAATTTCGCTTTTCAATCGATTTTTATCGATTGAGCTGTACCT
>ARYC01011465.1:0-11026 GCA_000711775.1 Oxytricha trifallax
TTTTGTATTAGTAAGATTGCTGTTAAAGACTACTCTCGTCCATATTAATAATTAATTTTTTAAAGCTAGTTCCTCAATATAAAATTTAGCTGCAATTGTCCTTTAGAGTAGACAATCATAAGAATTGATTCTTAAATCAATCTAGTAAACTTCTTTGAAAGTTAATCCTAATTACTTTTTAACAATATATTTTATTTTTGAATAAGACAATCATTAATTAAGCTGCTCTTAATATATACTTTAGAATTATGCAATTGATCTTATTTATTATCCAGAAGCTTTAACTGATTTACAATAGTCTTGATACAGAAAGTTAAGCCTGAGTATTTTATTTAAGAATTGTTTCTGGAAACCTAATCGCAATTTCCTTTAGATTTTAAAATTGTTTTCCCAATTTATATCATCTTATATTAAGCCTTTGAATTATGTACGATTTTTTGCACCCACTTTTGCTATAAGGAATTTAAGCTTTTTACTATTCTTCTATCGAGTTACTATCTTAAGAACTTTTATGATTTTTCAACTTAGTTTTATAAAAGTTAAATTATCAAATTTAGAATATTAGATAATTTACTTACTAGTTAAATTCAATATTTTAAGTAAGCATCAAAATTATATAGATTCGCTTAAATGTATGGCTTTTATAAGAGTTTATTAAGATGTTGATTTTATGTTAAAATCTACTCTTCCTAAAAGCTTAAAGTATCAACTTATTCTTTTAAATTTTTTATTTCATATAATGAAAGAATCCCCAGAATACTTTTATCACTCATATTTAAATTCACTACTCTTTTTGGATCTAAGATTACAGTTATATACTGTTGACCATCAATTTAGTTAAAGCAAGACAAGTATTAGAAAGTGTATAAATCAGAACTTAGTTTGGCACTGAAAGTTATTTGTGAATAAGCTTTGTCGATTAAGGTAAAGGTTTAGTATCTTCATCTGTAATATATTCAGAGACTTAAGATAAAAAGCTGGAGTCTTCTAGTCCATCACTGCTATCTTGGCCAGACTGCTATTTAATATAGTATCTTAAATCATTTTACTTCATCAAAGCAATCATTTTATTTTCCCTATATTTTCTAAGAGTTATATTATTTTATTTTAAAGTTTTTCTTTTAAATGATTTTCATTATTAACTAAAAAATGCTTACATTTTTTTAGAATATAAAACTTTTTAGATAGATAATAGATAGATAATAACTTAAGGTAAAATTAAATGTGTCACTAATAACATTGTAGTATAAAATCAAAATGTAATTCTTTACTCATTCTTTCTTCTATGTAAATGCTTCCTCCTCCTCATTTATCTTTTTCAAAGTATCTCTCTAGATCACTAATTTGTTTCTGCTCTTTCTTCTCCGGTTCTTCC
The DNA here is from genome assembly GCA_000711775.1 of Oxytricha trifallax. Taxonomy (NCBI): domain Eukaryota; phylum Ciliophora; class Spirotrichea; order Sporadotrichida; family Oxytrichidae; genus Oxytricha; species Oxytricha trifallax. The sequence continues at coordinate 1,376 of ARYC01011465.1, forward strand.
TCAGTAGGTCTAGGCTGGGTACTCGAGGTCACTTGGTCGTCTCCTGCTGGGTCTGAATTAGTTTTGGTTTGTTTGCTCCTTCAATCCCCTCTAATGCTTAAAACTTTTTATAATTAAATTATTAATTAATATATAAATCGCGAAATTAAAACAAATTTTTATATTATAAAAACGCGAAAAATGGTAATTACTCAGAGTGGTGTATTTAGATGAGGCATTGCTACATCGGAACTTGTATCACTTAGGAGACTTATCAAGCGCGATACTTTTTTGAATTATCAAAAGCTGAAGCACAGTCGTTCGCAGTCCCGGCCTTCAATACATCATACTTTCATATGAACCTCACTTCAAGGTGGGTATGCTCATTCAAATATCGCAGCATGAAGGAATCACCTGCGATAGTTGTAATACTAAAAGTTATCAGAATCATAAAGTTACTAGAGCTACCGAAATGTTGTAAGGGGAGTAAATTTTGTAAAAATAAAACTTAGCCTAGATCCTTATGGATGCTGAAGGTGCTGTTGCTAATAATACACGTTTCCCAAATGAGTATCAAAGTCAAGAAGTAATCATATTCCAATGAGTCACCTGTACATGCACAGGAGTGATTCAATAGTCTAGTCAATAGATATTTCTGGGATTCTACTTGCAGAGCACAGTAGGAAACTAATGTATGTTGACACTTTGACCGGTGAAAAGAAACATTCCCGGGTGTATCCAGTTACGGAGTCTGTGCAGCTAATTACTGTACCTGAGACAATTTTATCACCTTGAGTATCGAGCTACATGACCCTGAGTAGCTAGTTACAGCACCGATCGTAATTAGTTACAGAGACATAGTATCTTGTTATAGTAGATAACATATAGTCTCTACTTAATTGTATATTGGGAATATCTAAAGTCTGTCTACTAAGTTACTCCCGCGAAATTTCTGTGATATAAATGCATTGTCTGCACCCGCTACTCTTTTGGGAAACGTACATTTTTAGTTACGAGTCTACATATATTCAAAAGAATTAAGTCTAAATACTTTTGGGAATATTTTACTCACCTTATTACTTCTCGTTGATTCGAGTAACAATGGACACATTGCAGTTCATCGCTTATTATCAATAACTGGCAATTTTCAAGTGCGATGGAGTGATGTGCAAAGGTATTCTGAAGTGTCCCATTTATTTCCGATGAATTTAATCTAGCGTGATATCACTAACATCAATTATTTTGTATGCGATGAATCTACCAAATACCATTTCTCGAAATACTTCTATTATGATGGAGCTCCTCTCAATTGTAAAGCTCACATCCTCTCATTCCCCAGTTTGGCTATATTAATATTTCTTTCATGTTTATTATTTAAATATTAGTTTTAATTTCGCGATAATTGTATTTAGCCCTTGAAAGTAGTCCTGATTTCAAAAAAGACAAAAATAATTAAAAAATGGAATTAAGCAATCAACTTTAGCACATTTATCTCAATAAATTCGGGAAAAGATAGGAATTATAAAGGAGTTATATAACTTTTTATGCCAGGAGTTTGGAGCTTATTTACCCAAAGTCAATTGCACTAATATAAAATTTTCAGGATATAGGCAGGGGATAAAGAGGTAATATTTTCCCTTATTTAATCTTATAAAACTTGAAAAGATGTGATGATGTCGTTGCAGCTGTACCATATATTGAAGGGTTAACTGGGGGACTTTTTTCTCTAGTCGCACTTTAAAAGCCCAATTTGCTTAAATATCTTCCAGATTAGAAAGACTGGCTTCACCTCGATAAGTAGTGCATAACCAATGTCCTATTTTCCCTAGTCACCTAAGGTATAAACGAAATGATGCTGAAAGCTAATGAAGACAGAAGATAAACCTCAAAACACCATAGAGTTAAAATTAGTGGAAAATCGAGCATAAGTGTAATTAATCTAAACTAGATTAATATTATACTTAATAGATAGTAAAAGTTCATTAAACATAAAATAAAGTTATCAATAATTGTAATGAATTAACAAACAATTTCGTAAATCTTTTAAACATTAACAATACTTTTCTAAATAATTTTTAGAAATAAATTTTTGGAAATTAATTAATTTTGAATGATAACTCCCTTCCTCCTTATGGTAATATTGATTATTCCAAGATATATATATATATATTTATGAAAAATAAGTGGAAAACTTTAATATATTATTATAGACAATTACAGAAATGGAATCTAGAAACAGCTTTATCATCTTTCCAATAACCTTCATACTTTGCTCCATTTAGCCAAACCTATTCTGTTGTTCCCATTTTTTCCCAGTGCCACTTGAGGTCTTGGTCTACTGACGTCGTCTCTCCAGCTGGTAATATTGCTGAAATAAAATATTTTTAGATATGTTTTTTGTAACTTACAAATTTTAGTGAATGACTAGCTGCTCCAGGGACACCATCTTAAGTTTTCCTTATTTAAATTATAAATTTCAATTTTAATTAAAGTTTTCCACTTATTTTTCATAATTCTTTCAAAATTAAAGGTTAGATATTTCAACTCATTTGATCTATAGTATTATTTTCAATAAGTCAACATAAATTATGAACTCAAAAACTCTAACAAACTTTAACAAATTTAATTTTTACACCAATATGTATTTCCTTTTTTAATTTATACATTTATTTAGAAATTAAACTAACTATTGAGGAATAAATTTATATAAATATATATTTTTGAGATTATAACTTCCTAAAAACAAAAAGTTTAAAATCTATATTGTTTCAAAAATTATTTTTAGTATTTCTAACGCTAGAAAAATTATGTAAATATTTAATTTCTAGAATTCAGAGCAATTTATAAATTCTTTACAAAAATAATTTTTTTTTCAGATTAGATTAATTTACATTCCATTATACATATACTCAATAGGTATTAAAAAATCATTTAAATTTTAAATAATTTATGAAGAAGATAAAATTTTAAATTTTTCTAATAATAATGCTTAGAAAGTAACTTAAACGTATAAATTTTAAATATTTACTTATTAATTTTTTTAATTGATAGTTATAACTTAAAAGTCTTATTTTATTAATTAAATAAAAATATTAAATAATTTTAATTGAGAATTCAAATACTTTATTATCATCAAATAACTATTGATAATTAAAAATTAACTTTAAAGCTTAAACTAATTAATTTCAATCAATTTTTAATACTTTATAAAAGATAAGTTTTAGATATAAATCAAATCACTTCAGAATGATGAAGTAAAATTTTTTAAATTTATTCTTTTAGTAAGAAACTTTAGATCAAACATTTTTATCTGTTTGCTCTATTTTTTGAATGATTATAGTGATGATAATAAATTTACAGGCCAATATGCGTCTAAGATTACTTAGTAAATTTATTTTCACAATTAAAATATAGACTACTTCATCCATTAATATCTCTTTTAGAATTGATTGAGTACCTTTGATTAAGTCTTGTATTTTCCTTTTGCGGGAAAATATAACCACCCACTTGTGATAAAATCCCGTTTAAAAATAATCTGATAAATGTCAGTATTTTTCCAGATTAATAAACAAATTAATATATATAATTAGTTACCAAGCAATTGAGAAAAGTCTGCTTTCCCCATGAATATCTTAGGAATTGTTAAAATTAAACTTTATCAGTTAAATTTTTATTTTAAATAGTAAGTGAACATTAGTATAGTTAATAATGAATTATAAAACAAAATGATAGATATTGTTAGAGTTTAATTTAATACTACTTTAAAATGATTTATTTTGCTGATTAATATTTAGTATAACTATTATAATTTAAAATGTTAGATTTTGTTAGACTTTGTCAGAGTTGTATTGTTTTAATTTAACTTAGAATAGAAATTAATTTTACTAAACAATGATTTTTACTCCTACTATTGGATAATAGATAATCTTAATAAAAATAAAATCAAGATATGAAGAAGAGAAATATACAAAATTCTAAGTAATCTGATAATAGATACTTTTTTCGACAAAGCAATTATCAAATATTATCAAAAGATATGCACAATATAAATTCCGTAGAAAATAAAATGAATGAAGAAAATCAATAGATGAATTGGTCTAGTGCAATTATACTTGATTGTTTCATGGCTAATTTATTAATTTTGACTTAAAGTCAGAATCTTAAGCTAGCATTGACATGAAGAGGTTTAACGACTTGATTAATATTGGAACTCATATGTACATATGAAGCCCGAGATTACTTCTGCATTAAATGGCTCCCTAAACTATATAGCAAGTTTATAATGCCAACATATTTTTTGTAGTGCATAAAGGGAGATCAGCCTTTTTGATAAAGCAAAGTACAAAAAGAAAATCAATATATCCTATTTAAGAAGAGGAAAAGTTGCAAGAGGCAAATAGCCATCCTTCAAAGAGTAAGTTTATGGACTAAAACAAAAGAGTGAGATATGAAGCGGGCATAATGAAAAATTAAATTGACGACTTGATCAACTATAATTCCCTTGTATTGCAACTTCATGAGCAGGGAGTTATTGATGGTGAAGGTAAGGTTAAGGGTATGGTCCCTACTTAATAAAATACAATCTTAATGATCTGAAAGTTTTAATTCTTTATAATTTCACTAATTATCCTTAAATAAACCATTAATAATTTTAAACATACAGTTATAAATGCTTTGTTTTAAACATAAAACCAATAAAATATTGATTTTAATTAGTTTGTCTCTTGTAAGATTTGCTTATTAATATTCAAGTCTAATTATTTAGATGGTATCTTTGAATAAGTTTTGTCATTATTAAAAAGCTAAAACGTAGATAAAATAAGAGGGAGAAAAATCTTGTCTTTTTTAAAGTTTGTAATGTCTTTTGAAATCTGTTTTTTCATATCTTTAAGGCAAATTTTTTATGTAGTATACGTACATGATACAAGAACTATTCGATTCTTAATATATATAAACTCAAGTTTTTGTATGAAGCATTAGAACTGGCTTATTTAGACTATAAATGTTAGAAAGAGTGAAGCCAAATTTAATACGCATTAATAAACAAATTCCCAATTAGCAAAAAACTAATTAATTAAAAAATCTGAAAATTAGGGAGGATTTAAATTCAGAATAAAGTCTAGAAAATAGTAATGAAGAATCTCTAATCACTAATATAAAAAGTCCTAATACTGTTTAATTTGAACTTGAATCATTAAACTAATCACTTAATAAAAAAGAAACCGAAGATACCGGATGTTCTTGAAGGTAAACTCTATTAAAATTTGGACAATCAAATTTATTAAGTTATTGATAATGTTGATACTCTTTAGTAATAGTTCACAAGATTGAACTTTTCTGAAATTTAAGAAATTAAAGATGAAGGAAAAGATTAAATTAAAGTTGAATTTCAAAGCTTTGTTGAAGATAAAAAGTATTCCCCAACTTTAGGTGTAGCTTCGCAATAAGCGCTTGCAAATCACGTGAGAAATTCGACTGAATAAAATTAAAAATTAAAATACACAATTGAAAATGTCTCAAATAACTTAACTTTATTTTAAGAACGAAATTAAGAATTTGTCCCTGTGATAACATATCAAATCTAAGCTAAAGATGCCTAAATCTAAGAAGTAAATGAATGAAAATTTTTAAGGATTAAGCATGAATATTAAGCAGCTATTTAAAAAATATAAAGAATCGAAAAAGAGGATTAAAAATTAAAATAGGATCAGAAGCCTAAAATTATTAACAATAATTAAACTAAAATCAAAACACTTCAAATGATATCAATATGAAGCAAAGCAATAATTGAGTTAACAGCATTAATTAGCTCAGACTATATCTAGATTTAACAAAGGCAATGAATCTGTGAGATTCATTTTATTTTGAGAACAAACCCCTTTTATTTGATAAAAATTCCTTAAAAATATATGAAATTTATGACTTAAAATACTTCTGAATTATTCATTTAACTTATAACTTAGTTACTTACTTTACTAAACTTACTCCTTTAATCATTAAATATTGTTAAAAAACATTTTCATGGGGTTTTGCTGTTTATTTTCAGATAAGTCTTTAACATTCTTAATCATGATAGACTCAGAAAACTCAATGAAAATTATTTTAAAAAATGATTTTTTATAATTTGGTTCTTTAGAGTTACAGTTGTTATTTTGAAATAAGGAGTTTTTATTTCTCTTTACATACTTATAAAATAATTAAAAGATATTTTACAGTCTTTACTGGAACCTTCCCCTGAAAATGAATTTCCATCATCACAATTCTTATCTAAAATAATGGAATCCCCACATATATCATCACATTAAAGTTCTTCATTCATAAAGAGTCATACTAATTAGTTACAATAAACGCATGTTTTAGTTTTTAATCGTAAATCCCTCCAAACTAGCATTTAAATAATTATTTTAATGTTTGTTGAAAAATTACTTTAATCTTTAATTATTTTAAATTTAAAGGAAATAAATTGAATATGTAAATTTGCCATTTTTTTATTATGCAAGTTTTTGATTTTACGAGTGTGTAATTTATTAATTAATTCGAGACTTTAAAACTATTAACATATAATTATTGCTTGATTAGTGATTAAATCAATAGTAATTCAATAAAGACATTAATTTATTTTTATTATATAAAAGATGCTGTCCTAATATTAAATTTAATATATATTTGATAAAGAAAATATTTAAGTTCACTGATTGATAGTATATTTGATTATCTATTACACTGTATTTTTGAGGTAAATAATTTTTTAATTTAAAAATAATTTTGAGTTTAAAGCATATAGAAATCTTCAAACACCTATAAACCAATTGTAAACTGTTAGAAGTTAAACTTAAAAATATTAAGTTAATTCATTAAGTTTAATTATATATGAATAATTTTAAACTATTGTTTTATTGATAATTTATGAATAATAATGAGTTTACTCAAATTATATATAAGATAATATAATTTTAGCAGCTTGGTGTAAAAACAGAGTAAGTTAGCCGTTTTTAATTTCATTTAATTGTATAATTTTTTTAAGTTTTGTTAAGAATTTTAATGAAATCAAAATTTATTCTATTTAATTTAGGGGTTAGTTTATTTCTTCAAATGGCATTAACATTAAGGGAAAGTTTTCTGCTCAATAAATGTAGTCTCCCATCCCTAGAAAACTTTCTTCCCTGCATACAATTATGAGTAATTACATTATACTTCAAAATTGTTTAAATCCTAGGTCATTAATTTTCTTAAGTTAAAGTATATTCAATTCATTTTTATAAATTATATTTATGATCCCTTAAACTTTTGATACATATACTGCTTTATTCAAATTAAATATTTATTAATAGTAAAAATTGGAAATTAATTATTAAAAAACATCAAGCAGTATATTTGTCTGATTGATATAATTATTCTTTAATTACTATATATCATTAATAAATTTTGTTTTGGAAAGGAAGTTTTTCACAGAAACCTTTTTTATTTTGTTTATTTAAATTTTTGTTCAAGTCGTATTAAGCATAATTTTCAATATTGAATGCACAAGAGGGGCAGAGTTTTCTAGCTATGTTGTGATAGAAAATTTTATGCAAACTTCCTAATAAATATAAATATTTTTTGTTATTATTTTTTTCTATAGTTTAATTTTTAAATATTCTCTGATATTTCTGAACTTTATAATTTAAATTTTTTTTTCTTATCTTTTATTATAATTTTTCTTAGCACTGAATTAATTTATTACAATAAACTTATTAAGATTAATTTCAGATTGCCTTTTGATTAATAAAAATATGATAAAATTTTTTCTCCATGCTCTTATAGGATATTTAATAGATTTAACTTATAAAAAAGGTTTTGGATAAAATTTAATGTGACATTAATAAAAATATAGCAAAAATTCTTAAAACTAGGAATCTTTCCCTCCTTAAAACACTGTTCTAAAGATGGTACTGTCCATTTTCAACATTAGTCATGACAATATTAACAAGATCCAATTTGTATTTCATTCCCTTCAATGTCGTACCATTTAAATTATATTAGTGTTTCATTTTTAACATTTGAAGTATTAATTCTCATAACATTAGGGTATTTTGCATTCAATTCCTACCAAAAGATAACCTTATTAAACAACTTTTTCTAATTCATTATTACCGTTAACAACTGTGCAATTTGTGCAGTATCTTCATCAATTCCGAGGATTACTGGGCTTATCGGTAATCCAAATAATAATGCTACGTTTTTTTTGATAATTCTGGGTTATGTTCTTGATGTGTTTTTTCTTACCCGGAGGAAGGCGTATATCATTTTAATAGCGGCATGTATTATAATAATAATGTTAACTCAATCAAGAACTATGTTTGCAACTACCGGGGGGTTATTTGCTATAGTATTATGTTTGACTGGCAATATTGCAATTATATTTTTTGCTGCAATTATATATTTGATCATTCAAATTTTAGATATACGCTATCTTGCTTTAATATTTGATAGTGGTAAATTATCTCAAACGCATTCATTTACTGGGCGGATTAACGAATGGGAAGTATTATTAAAAATGATAAAGTTACAACCTATCTTAGGATATGGAGGATATAAAGAATATTTTTACATTACCCAAACTTATCCTGAAAATGAGTATATTCTTGGCTGGTTCAGGTATGGAGCCATTTATTTGTGTTTATATTGTTATATGTTTGTTCATCTTTTGTTTAACGGAATCGTACGCGCCTTAAATAAATTTTCTGGGGGCTATTTTATGCTTAGTACCAGCTTAGCAATGATAATCGGTTCGATAAGTAATACTCCCTTCAATAATCCAAGATTATTTGTATTATTTGCTTTTGTAAATGCTTTTTTTGCATCTGGTCGGCTTCATGAAGAGGTCTAAGAATATTTCTAGAGTAGCGTTATGAGCATAAATTATCCACGCAGAGACTTTTTAAAGACAACTGGAATTATTGCCTTAGGTGCAGGCAATACTCCTTTTGCTTCAGCCGGAACCAGAGCTAAGAATATATATAATCTAAAGGACTTTGGTACTGTTTCTAAAAATGGTGATGCTACACAAGTACTGATGAGAGCATTTGATCAGCTAGCAAAAACTGGAGGAACATTAGTTTTACCTCCTGGGGCATACAATATCAGCCAGAGTCTAAGTTTAGAAGTTACTAAAGATATAAATATTATTGGTAATCAAACTACATTAAAATTTAGTAACGTTAAAAACTACTCTATTGAATTTTATGGTTTACGCACAGATTTTAAACCATCTAGAATTAAAGATCTTGGATCATTAATAGTTAATAGCAAAGTAAGTGGCGGTAATCTTGTCTTACGTCAAGATAACTATTTATTTGATAATCTAGAGCTTAGTTTATCTAAAATTGATGATTACAGCTGGATAATGACATCTGAGAGCAGTTACTTTACTGAGGATATGTTAGGCAAAAATCTTGTTGGCTATAATTCTAGTCTGACGTTTTATATAGTAAAAATCCTTGATCCAAAAACAGTGGAAGTTGTTCCCGGTAATAATCAGTCTCAAGATAGTGATCCTAGTTTAATTCCAGCGTGGACAGTTGCTGATTTATGGTGTAAGTCACGTTCATATTATATTAGAGGCGAAATTTTGACTCCCGAGAACATCAGTCATAAAAAATTTGCTGATGGAATAGCTAGTTATAAGCCTGA
>ARYC01011466.1:0-13490 GCA_000711775.1 Oxytricha trifallax
ACCTTAACCTTTTAGTCATAGACTTCTATATTACTATACCTCTTGTACCAAGACCTTGATATAAAGGTATTGAATGTAAATACAGCTTCATCAGCGTGTATAAACTTTATATTATGCTCTTAAGACCTCTGCATTTAATCGAATATATAATTTAAATTAGTCTTATAAAATAGAACATTAAAGTCAATCACTCTCTTAATGCGATTGACTATCTTGTAAGATATTCCGTTCTTTTTATATATGTTAGCTATAGATTAAACAGATATATGAAGCTCAGGAAATTGGAGATGAAACATCACAGCCATCTAGGCTAGAGAGAAATGAGCCCAGTATTTAAGAGTCTTATCATTAATAAGATATTCAATATGATGCTGCTAAAATTTTAAGGGTCTCTAAGGCTTAGAATTAAGATGATATCTCTTTAAATTCAATGCTAATAGACTGTGAGACCTCACAGTAGCAGGAGATTTATGGAGTAGCCTTGCTATAGACGTGAAATTAAGGATAGGCTTGAGTTGATCATTATATTCATCACATCCATAACGCAACTTAAACAATAAATCTATATACTCACTGTCATAAACAGACCCCAAACCTCGCATATACTCACTTAAATTACTAATATTTAAACATTAAACCCCTACATAAACCCTATTAAAACTCTAATAAAGTATGCACTAATAGTCTACTTTTATCAATCAAAAACTCAATCAAACTACTGAAAGGGTTTTGGGGTTTTGATTCATCTAGAGGTATATAAATTCCAGTTGAATCTCTCTCATTTTCTGCTTTGGTAGCATGTATTCTCATTTTTATGAAATTGGTGCTTGTAAACCATAAACTGAATACCCCCTTCAATTAGAAAATCACTAAATTCGCATTATAAGAAGCACTTGCGGTTATTCCAGCTTTTGCTCTGATCCAAAACGATCCTGAATACTGAAATGAATAATATATGAAATTTGGAAAGAGGAATAAGCTTTAAATTAAATATAAATAAAATGCAGTCATATTAGTTCTCATTCTTGAATCTATAGTGGTGTTAATTGTTGTCAAAGAATCCAGCTAAGGTAGTTTAATAATATTGCCAAAATAGGGGTAACAAATATCATTGGATAATGTGTCATAACTCAATTTTGGAGTCTAAGTAGAAATCAATTATACAGTAGTAGCAAGCATGGTATTTCTGGTTACATCTATAAGCGAGCCCTTTTAAAATCTGAAATAGGCTAAATGCTATAAGTTCCAAGACAAATACTAGTTTTTTATGAGTGGTACTTAGTTAGGATTAATATATTCTTCTGTTATCAGGAACTCCCTGATGTCACCTATCAAACCAAAAGTAAGTGTACTGGTAATGCCGATGTGTATATACCAAGGCGTCTGTCCTTAGATAAGGGATAAATAGGAAGTATTTGTTGTTTTTATTGTCTAGTCACCATAATCCGCCCTGATATACCCTCTATTTAACGTTTTTGAACCCGCAACTACGATATGCACCCACATATTAGCACTGTTATTCATTCTTTAAAGATATATGAAATCATCCTAATTTGTTGAGGAAGGTTTGTAACAAGCAATGGTATTCTGAAATTGAAATTAACATCGAAAAGATTTGTTTATATCAAATAGCACTTCAGCTGATTTATCACTTGATTGATTGAAATTATTCTATGGCCTCACCCACATTCTAATGAAATAATTCAAACCTCTACTTATAAATAAATAGAATTCTTAAATATATTTAACTTTCATCACACTTCTTATTTATTATAACTTTAAAAATAATTAAATAATCACAGTTTAAATACATAAAAATAATTCAAACCAGTGTTATTATTTGATGTTCTATTTTAGAGTATACCCCTGATTCCATTTTAGCCGTTTAACGTATAATAAGATGGCAGATCATCTGAAGTCACTCCGTCATAAACCGTGCTGCCAACTGAGATTTATGCATTGGAATTTGTTATTAAAAGTGAGACAGCAAGAATTATTGAAGTGAGATGATTAAAGTTGAAGCTTGCCATTAAAATTGAAACACTATAAAATATGCTGTAGATATTTATAAAATACTCTTTAAGAAAGGGTAAATTAAGAATTTAATTGACAATGTTATTTTTATAAATTTTATTTGCTGCTTTATTATTATATTGTAATTGGATGATTTTAATTTTAATCTATTCACCTAATTTTGATGATAAATTCACTTATCATGAATTTGCCATAATAACTATCTTATTTCTAGTTTATACCTCTGGATGGCTTCACTATTAGCATTCTAGCTCTTCTGCATCTTACTCTCCTTGACTTGATTTTTCTAAACACTCTCAATCTGTTCACTAAGATCCACGTTTCTATCTATTTGCTCTTGGAGCTGTTAACTGATTACTAAATTCCAATTTTGAGTTTTTTCAAGCTCAGCTTTCATCTCAACTGATTGCAAAAGTACAGAGTTAGTTTTTTGAAGTTATTCCAGTAAACCTCTATAACCGCCTTGGTCCTCTGATTGAAGCATTTAAGCCAATTTTACGACATTTTTATCGATTAAGTCAAGCTCAGAAATGATGTTGTTGTCCTTGAAAGAATTCTTTGAAATCTAACTCGATGGATTTCTTCTCTAAAGTGGTTTGTTACTTGCAGCTTGGATATTTTCTTGATTTTGCAGTTATTGTTTAAGGTCCTTATTCTTTTATTTGCTCTTGGTCAACTGACTCTTTACCCCACTTAACTCTTTCTTAAGACTTTTGACTACTGCATCTCTCTGAGCAATTGAGAACATATTATCTACTTACTGCTCAGTTCTCTTCTTATCTTAAACAAACCTGGTTCGCAAATCTTAAATCTGATTTTCATAGAGTGAAATCAGTTAAGCATTAGCCTCCTTAACTTCATCTATTTTGGATTTTAAGTCTTAAATTTCCTTCATTTTTTGACTTTCAACCAGAAGTAACTATTACTGAATATCCTCTAAAGTTTAGTCTTTACCTCTTAACTAATTTTTAAAATCGTTTTAGTACCGCTTCTGCTCTTCTAATTGGAATTGAAGTTCTTAATTTTTAATTTGTTCTTAGTGAAGTTTTTATTCGTAGGATAGTTGAGATTAGTCTAAGTCTTTTGATTTGTCCTTTAATCTATCGTTCTCTACTTTTAGATTAAAAGAATATTTAATAAAGTCACTTTTATAGAAATTATAGAAATAACTCAATGAATTTCCCAATATAGTATAATGAGATATTTAAGGTCAGCTAGCAAAGCAGTATTTTTAGTTTCTAGCACCCTGATATGCTCAGTATTTTCTTTTTCTCTTTAACCCACTTATTTCTCCATTCTATTCATTTCTTCACTTAACTTCTCAACACTGGACTTCCATTCCTGCTCTCTCTGGTGAGTTGAGTCAATTTAAATTTTATTTTTTATTTTTAGATTAATTAAGTAGATAATCAACATATTTTAATTGAATTTCATATAGCAAGTTATCTCTTTCTACTTTAAGCTTTGCAAAACACTCTCTCAAAGAGTTTAATTCCTACTATATATGATAAGAGGATATATCATTAGATTGTAAAGCATTCTATTTCTCTGCTAATATTAAGTCACGCTCTAACTCAATTTCCTTCACTTTCGAGTTCATGTATTAAATTTTTAATTTTTAATTTGTGATACATATATGAATGAATTAAACCAAATCTATTCAAAAATAGTGGATAAATTATTATACTTAACTCTATCATCTGATTCGTTTTACTTCAGAGAGGTCTCTCTAACTTTTTATTCTAATTGTATATTAATGATCTTTAACTTGCTTAATTCATCGTTTAAGTCTTGTAGCTGCTTTTCTTTCTATCTCAAATCAACTTCCTTTTAAAGAAATTTATATATATTTAATATTAAAATCTTAATTGTTTAAGTACAATATTTGCTAAGGGAATATAGATTCAGATATTTATGGTACATAATTTAACTTTACAATTGAATAAGATATTTGAGAAACTAAATGGAGTTTTATATAATATTTTTATTATAAATATTCTTAAAAAATAATATAAATTTTGATTATAATTTGAAAATAAGAAATGTGAGCATTTTATGGTTGTGGTTTATATAATAATTTATGAAGAAATTAATAATTTTTTATTTCTTTATAAGAACTAAAAAATTTATAACAAAAAGCTAAAATAGGGATAATTAAATAGTACTTTAATTCAATAATTCTTTTTTATTTTTATTTTAAACAAATAATAAAGGAGTAGAAACTATATCGAAAAATTAAATATCTCAAAAGAATTGACATTTAAAAATAATCAATAAATTGATTTAAAAAAATATAAATTAATTTGAAATACTCACTAGAATAAAATTAGTTATTAAAATTTAAATGATAGATTTTGATATAAAATAGTGAAAAATTATTCTAGATATGCTAGAACCATTAAGAATAAATTTTCTTTATAAAATTTACAAGCTTATATTAAGTTTTTCTGATTTAATTTTTTAATTTTTATAAAGATAAATTAAAAAATTTAGTTGCTAAGATGTTTGTCACACAGTAATATCTAAATTAAAAAATGAACATAGTCGGACATAACCCAGGGACTGCCTCTGCAAATCTAAATTCAACAATGTAGAAATTCAACACTTTTAATATTATTCTCTTAATATTAAAATAAAAAACGTTACATAATTATGTGCTGTAAACCAATTAATTTATTTGACAATAATGATGGCAACAACGATTAAGCCTAGAAGAAATCAAGTTTCTTATATCAAGTAGACTAGGCAGTCAAAAACGGCCAAGACAATCTTTATGGTTAGTAAAGTACCCGCAGAGGCCAAGGATTCGAGAATAGTGGGTTACAACAATTGCAGTCAGCCACCAATGGCCAAGTAATGTCATCACACTCAAATAACAGATTGAAATTGCAGAGAACATTACTAGATGGCAGCAAAGTAAACAATAAAATTGCTAAAGATTTGATGAATTCTTAGCCAAGATTCTCTATATAACAAATGAAAGGTTAGCAAGAACAGCCTCCTCTTAATCCAGAGTAGTTTAAAATTCTAATATAAAAATACAGTTTTAAAATAAGGTTTTGTCTCTCGAATCACAAAATTTTTTAATTTTGTTGTTCAACAGAAACCCTGGAAATAAACAAGCGATTAATAACTTTTAAAACAGCATAAGATAAAATCAAAACCCTTAAAATGAAGGTACTTTATTCAATCACAAATAAACCCTTATTGATAACAAAACCTTAAAAGCTCTCAACAATTCTACAATCGATCCCAACAGTAAAAATCAATAGAATAATATTGGAGATGATGAGACTAGAAGTGTTAGGAGTGAATTCGATTATTCTACAAAGAAAAACTTTGCTGATATTGTTAAGACTAATCCGAATAGGAATCGAGGTGGTTTGAAAGAAGGCATGCTAAATGGACTTGATTAAGGGATAAGTGGAGGACGAGGCGATAGAAATGATCGAGGAAGTTTATTATCTCGCAGAACAGGACTTTCAATGCGAAGTGGTAGATAATCTGAGCTTAATAAGGCCTAAGGCAGGTTGAATAGAACTTTAGACGATATGAACCCAATTATGGAGGAAGATATACAACATGAAGATCAATAAGAAGGTCTTCATAATATTAAAGAAACTTGTAATACTTGTAACTTACAGCTTACTGAAGATGAACAATCTCTTAATATGAGGTTTATCAGTTAAGCAAATGAAAGTGGACTCGATGCATCAGTTTTTCCATTATGTCTTAAATGCCATTTTGAGTAAGAATTATTACAACGTTTAACCTAACTAACCATTTTTTTATAGGAATATTGTAAAGCGTGGCAATTTATCAAACACAGAAATTTTGCAGTAGCAAGCTCTCTTAAGATAGGCCTAATAGTACAACACTTTGAACCCACCTAATTTAAGAAACC
The DNA here is from genome assembly GCA_000711775.1 of Oxytricha trifallax. Lineage (NCBI taxonomy): Eukaryota > Ciliophora > Spirotrichea > Sporadotrichida > Oxytrichidae > Oxytricha > Oxytricha trifallax. The sequence continues at coordinate 5,939 of ARYC01011466.1, forward strand.
CTTTCTTATTGGAGAGAGCATCAAAGAAGCAATTCCAAAATAATTTTCATTAAAATTCTGAGGAATTCAAGGATTTGGGGACTCTACATCTTGAACGCAGAAATGTCGATTATTATCCTTAGGAAGAGTTGCCTTTTTAAGATGTCAGGGGATCTGGCATGAGATTGCCAGGGTAACTTTCCACACCTTAAGCTAACTCATCGATTAATAAAAAATGGAAGTAGAAGTAAGTTTAGGAGAGTAATTGATTATGCATCATTCATTTTATTGTAAACACATTCTTAAAATATTATATATAGCTTGGGGGAGAAATTAAATACAAAATATGGTACTGAGGACAACGATACGAGACAGTAGAGAATTGAAAAAGCTAGAGAAAAAGAATAATTAAAGGCATTTGTTGGTCTTAAACTTTAAAATGAAAATCAAAGATTACTTGAAATGAGTTTATATAATGAATTTCTGGTTCTTAATTTATTAAACACTAAGTTTTTTATAAATGAGCAAGTAGCTAGGAGGAAAGTCTATGCTCAATAACACATTGAATGGTAATTCCTTCAATTTAGGGCTTGGTGGTAAGGGTCTCTCTACCCAAAGAGCTTTGAGTTTGAGTCTTAAATAACCAGCAAGCGGTATAAGTCAAGCAGGACATAGTATTGTTATTTTACATTTAATAATTTGTGACTTAATTAGAATTTTAATTAAAGTATTTTTTTTAATATTGCTGTGAGTCAAACTTCAAACAAATTCCCCTCAACTACTTCAAGGGATGCTTTTAATGAAGAGTAATAAAAGCGTTTTATTGGATACTATTATTTTTTTTAAATCGTAAACTCATCCCCACAAAATTATTGATTTTTAGTCAACTTCCTTTTATTTGAGTTTAATTTCTAATTTCTTCTTCATATCCTTAGCTTTCTTTTCAGCTTTTTCCTTCTCTTTCCCACTATTATTTGACTGCCCAACCTTTTTATTATCTTGTGATGATATTTCCTAATCATTAGAAACAATTTGCTCAACTTTTTCACTTTCCAATTAATCAATCATTTCTCTCATAGTGGCTCTTTCAGTCACCCAATACTCTATTTCTTGTTTACGCTGGTTCATTTCTTAATTTAGTCTATCTATGAGTTACTTGTTTTCTTGTTCGAGATTTTGCAGTTCCTAGTTAACATTAGAAATGGAAAATTCATTGCTAAAAATGCATTATTTTTGGCATTTTTATGAAATGAAAACCCAATATATAAACATTTGACTTTCTATCTTTTTCATTTCTTCTGAGCATCTAGTTTTCACTCTTCAACCGATCTCTCTCACTTGATAATGCACTAACTTGAGCAGCCAATTCACCAATCTGCTTATCTTTAACTTTCATGTTATCATCTGTTTACTAGCGCCATTCCCGCATATCTTACTGAAGTTTTTGCAGATGTTTTGATGTTGCAGTTTTAGTCTGAGCCATTATCTGCTTTTCTTTCTCCTTCTCCATTATTGTGAGATAAAAATGACATAACTCAATGGGGGATAGTATAAAAATTAAAAGCATTATTAAATTTAGCAATAAGATTGTATGATTCAGAGTGTTTTCTTCAGAGATGCTAAAAATCTCATTTTTTAGCTTATCAAGAGAGTTTTATAGTTGAGCAACTTTGGAATGCAATTCCTCGTTAGTCTAGAGAAGAGAATTCCTCTAATCGGTAGTCTAATCCAATTTATAAGACATAGACTATAGCTCCTAGGAGTGATTAATTTTTAGCTGAACTATTTCTTACTCCAGAGTTTAAAAAATACGTTTGCCTAATTATTTTTTAAAAAATTTACTGTAAACTAAAGAAATATAAAACCCAATTTTGCATTTAAATATAGTTTTCTTAACTTTTTCTGTGATACTAAGCTGATTTTACACATTATCAAATTTCTAATGAAGTTGCTCAAATTATTGAGAAAACACGGTTTAGTTCATTTTTGGAAACATTAAAGTTTATTGCTTTTCAAATGGATTAAATGGTCTATCACTCATGAGCGGCTGTTATTATGTGTTTTACTATTCTTGCTATTATTACTATTAGAACTGTCTATTGAGATCATGCTTGATCAATCCTACAATATGTTTCAAAGTTTTTACTTCATCTGATGTCTTCATGGTGTTTTGGGCTAAGTCCATAGATGCTGCTTTTATTTGAGCAGCTGATTGAAGGTTACCTGAAATATCGATTTAGAGTTTCTTAATGAAAGATTGGAGCTACTATATGACTTATTCTGAGGTGTTAACCTGTTGCTCTAGTAGCTCCAGATAAACTAATTTAAAAATATAAGGATTAAATATTGGCAAGCTAATAGTATTATTGTTAGTGTTTACCATAGTTGCTTATCTTTATCATCAGAGGGAACATAACTCAAACTTTCATTATCTCCTTTGATTAACACTTTTTAAGCTAAAGATTTAATGACTAATCTTTAAGCCTCCTCGATAGTTTACTGATCTCTTTGATTCTACTCTTTCTATTGATCATTCGAGCTACTCAATTGATTTATGAGGACAATTACAGTTTCTATAAGGGTGTTGTAATCTTAAATGTGATACTAAATCTAAGAATCTGAAATTGGCTTAATTTAATTCAAAGCTTGTTGTTGCTATAATTGCAAGTACTATACTTAATCTTAAGCTTTAGTGATCTTTAAGTCTTCACATTCAATCTCAAGTTCTATCACTCTGCGTTTGAGTTCATCAAACTCATAGTCTTGAATTTATTGAGACTTCATGAGATATTAAGTATTCATGGTAGCTTGAAGGTCTTAACTAGGCTGATGAGATTTCAAGAGCTGTTATTGATCTTTAAATCTTTAGTTTTATAATTCTTTGAGCTGCATTCTTAGATCCACTTCTACTTAGGCTAAATCTTCGCATTTTTTCTTGAGAAGCATTTCGCTTACTTTAGCTTGAATTAAAGCTTTTACGAGTTGTGGAGGATTTTGGAGAAAGGTTTTTTGAGTAAGCGAATTGCCAGTACTTGTATAGTTTCCTATTGAAGAAGATGGTCTTTACAAGGTTGAATTATGAATCATATTAACAGAAGTTAGAGCTGACACGTTTAATGAGCTTTGTTCATGGTGGTTGATCTTTGAATGAGAATATTGATCACTCTCTGACTGGTAAACATCTTAATATATGATAATTTAAATAACAAAAATATCTTTGTTAAAATGGAGCTGTCCCTTTTTCTTATTTGAAATATTTAGTTTCTTCTTTTCTTCAGGAGCTTTACTAATTGTACTTCTCATAAGTTGTTCCTTTATTTGAGATTACAATTGTATATTGTATAATATGTAATTTAAATCGTTTATGTCAAATATTATACCCAGCATTTGTGATTTCAATCATAGTAGACTCAAGTTCCATTAAAGCCTATTTGTAACTATGAATCTCACTTCTCTAATTTTCATTGTCAAACTTCTCTCCCTCACATTTCTTTCTCAATATGACATTTTCCTGCATTATTCTATCAAGTACATTTTTTAAATCTATTATTCTATTCTACAAGTCTTAATTATGCTCCATTAGATCTCCAGGAGCATAGCCAGGCATAAACTTCTTATCAAGCTGTTCTTTTTCTTTGGCGAGATTTCTCTTTTATTCAGCTAATTCAAGATCATATTAAACTTTCAAATCATCAAGCTCATGGATGTGTTGAGTTCTGGAGTCCACTAGTTTTTCTTATAGCTCCTCCAGTTGAGTTTGATAATTTTTTAATGAAAATTTTGTTATATTTAATTATTTCAATTTTAATTTTAAGTTGAGTTTGCAATGATTGAATCTAAGAGTCTTTCTAAGTTGTTTACTGCTAAAGAGTTTCAATAGCTTAAGTGTTTTAACTACTACTTGAATTTTGTTCTTTGGAGATTAACTGTTCTTATAATTAAATACTCTCTCTAGTCTTATTTTCAGCCTATTCTCTTGTTCTTAGCAAATCTTTCTCAAGAGTGATTATTTCCTACTTTTTTTTCTCAATTTCAATTTTAGTCTTGAGATCCTGTTGATATAGTTGACTTTGAACCTTACCTAACTAAATTTATATCTCTCTCAATCTTTATTCCTAAGTTTAGGCTAGCTCTTTATAATGAGCTAAATTAAGGTCTAAAGACTACTGTTCCTATCCTGATATATCAATTTGACTAAGTAATTTTTCGATTAATAGTTTCTGAGAGAGTATATCCCTTCCCAGATCTACAATTTTATCATTAGTAGAGTTTTGAGTATTCAACAAAATCCTAGTGATATTTGAGTCAAAATAGGCTTTAATGGATTCATGCTTTGACTTGAATCTTTCATCTACTGTTAGCTCTGCTTTACGCTCCATTGATTAACGCTTTATCTCTTGTTCTTGTTCAAACATGAATAATGATTGCTCAAGTTCTTCCTTCTAATCATGGCATTGCCTGAATTTATCTCTAAAAACATTATAATAATGAACTAATTTATCTCTAATCAGTGTAAGCTCTGATTCCATTTCTACATTTTCTTTGTTTAATATATCATTTTTCAGTTCAAGTTCTCTTACAATTTTCTACCACTATTACTATTACAACTTGAAATAAGCTTCTCTCTACCCTTCTCTTTAACTCTATGCGTTCTAAATCTTCTACATTTTGATCTAAAGTGATTCATTTTAATTTATAAGTTGCTTGTTCAAAGTGCTTGCTCTCATGTCTGATTGATAGAGAGCTTGAAGTTTGTGAGATTAATCAAGGTTTTAGTTCAATTTATCTATGTGATTTGAAGCTACTGACAAGGCCTTTTCAAATTCAGCAACTACTCCTTTTTCATAAGAAGTTTAAGGGGAGTTTAGGAAATCTGATACAACAAGGTGAAGCTACTAGATTGCTGTTTTTAGCTGAAGTGTTTTATTTTGTGGTAGAGTAAGATTTGTAGTTACATTATAAAGTCAAAAGATTTTGAGTACACATGCATAAAATGAATAACCAAATTATTTATACCAAATACCATACTATCATTATTTCCAGTACCTCTCATAACACTTGCATCTCTGCCATTCAAAGCTTGATTCATTTACATTACTTTTTCTTGCATTTCTTTTCTAACTCTTTCTACTTCTTCTTTGAATGCGGCTTCTTGTCTCTTAACTTATTCCTTCATCTAAGAAACACTTTCTTCTTTAAGTTAAAATTGGAATTAATGTCTCTCATTTTAGAACTTCTAATCATTCAATTCTCTTTCTTTGTCATCAAGTGCCATATTCAAATCTTAAAAATAAATTGACGCAGAAACAGAAAGTTATTTTGGATTACGAATGTATATAAAAAACTACTTTATTAAATCTTGAACCTTTTTGTTTAGATCTTCTTAAGACTTTTCAAGCTTATTAAGCAACTCGCTTTAGCTCTTCGATTTAGATTTCTCCATCTCAAGAGATTTCTACAGTTTAGCATTGCTCAACTCGCTCTTCTTGTACATATGATTCATTTCGTTGAGTTTTCTCTCAGCCTAAGCCATTATGGCCTTCTATGAGCATAATTCCGCAGTCAAATTTAGCACTTTCTATCTACTCTCATCTTAAGAATGTTCATTTTCAAGTGTGCCGATGAGTATCGCTATTTATTCTTGGCTATCTTGTACAATCTTTTCCTTTGACTTTATCTCTCTGCTCAAATCGTTAATGGTCTCCTCTTTCTTGAATAAAAGCTCTTCAAGCTCTTTCGTTCTTGACTCTTTTTCCCTGGTTTCTTCTTCTTAGAGTGAACGAGCTTCCTCTAGTTAGCTGTAGAGACGCATTTCCTTCTTCTCCATATAGGTGATTTATTACTGAATATGCTCAAATTTCTTGGTCAATATGATATTAAACTTTATAACATGTTAATTATAAGGGTAGGGGAATAATTCATCGTCCCTTTTATTAATAAATTGAGTCAATGCTAAATTCTCTTGTTTGAGTTGTTTCTCTATTGCTCATGTTTATCAGCAAATATCATCAATTTACTGGCATATTCCTCTCTTAACTCAACCACCATCATTATTGCCTGTTAGTGCTCTCTCCTCATTCTTTCATTAGATTTTTGCACTTCCTCATGATTTTTATAAATCTGATTGGAATTATTAGAAGTGTTTGATGTTTGGTTTCTTAATTTGTCGAAGTCTTGCTTTGCTCTGATTAAGAGACCTTGGAGATACTTTATTTTATAATAGATCAAATTAATATTACTTTAGATTTAGATAAAAATACCTCTTGAATTATGTAATTCACGATAACATAGTGAATTAAATTATATTCCTCTATTCGATCACTGTCTAAGTTAATTTATGGTCTTATATGCCATAACTGTCATCAAGTCCATTTGCATTATTCACACTGTTCAATAAGCCTACTTTGCTCAATTGCATGTCATTTTTTAATCTGTTAACTAATAATTCCGACTTAATATAATCTTGCTTCACTTCTGCAAATTCACTCTTAGTTATTACAAATATTTGCTTGAATTTACTAATATCATTCAAAACCCCAAAACCCTTTCAGTAGTTTGATTGAGTTTTTGATTGATAAAAGTAGACTATTAGTGCATACTTTATTAGGGTTTATGTAGGGGTTTAATGTTTAAATGTAATGTATAGTAGTGTCTATAAGAGGGGTTTTATTTTACTATTCACTCAAACTATACCTTGGCATCATGTGCTAATTTTCTAAATTTGATATCTCCTATCCAGTTGATCATTTAGTCTATTGTTTGCTCTGCTCTGTGTTTTGGTCTTAAGATAATCTGCTCAGCCATATCTTTCATTTCACCTTTTATCTTATTCTAGTCTAGATATTGCTATATTCTCTGCTTTGAATCTTTCTCTCTCTTACAGCTATATAATCATTTCTTTGCATATCGCATTCAGCAATAATTGCTGCTAGAGCCCATACATCCCACTTAATATCACCATCTCTCCAGTCCTCCCTTTCTGGAAAGTATCCAGGAGTACCATAAACGTTGTCAAGTCCTTAAGCTTCAACTCTTTATTATCTATTGAAATCAATTATTACTACTCTGAGAGGTGAAAAGTCAAGCATAATATTCTTTGGCTTCAAGTCTCTATGGACATACCCTAAAGTGTGGAGCTCTTCAATGCCTTTGCAAACATTTGTAAGAATAAGAGGTAGCTACTTTGGAATCCTTTAATCTTATATGTAGTCTCTTAAAGTCATTAAATATAGAGGGAGACGGAAAGCAACATGATCTTGAGCAAGGAGAATTGCATCGAGCTTAATTATAAATCTGCACTGTCTATCCCTTGCTTTAGTAAGAGCTTAGTACTCATTGACAAATTCCATTTGATACTTGTCATCGCATTTAAAGTAGTTGAATAGATAAATCTGGTATGCGAACTGCTTATCAGTTATGACCTTTTTCTCAAACTTGTCCTCAAGTATAAGATAACTTTCCTTACATCTTTAAGGTCAATTACATTTAAAATTGGAAGCTTTAGTGCTTGTATCTTCAGAGTGATTTTCACTATCTCAGAAGCTGGGAGGTTTCTAACTGCTTTAATAAGCTT
>ARYC01011468.1:0-13113 GCA_000711775.1 Oxytricha trifallax
AAAAAATGAGTTCATTTTTTTCATTATATTTAAATAAATAGATAAAAGAAACAGTAAAATTTTATCACTATCTTTAACTTAAAAAGATCTTCTGATGATAAATAGAAGTATTTATCTACAATATTTAGGCTTTTTAATGTTTATTTAGATGTAATTTAAGTTCTCAATAATGATTAAAAATGAAAGCTAATATTTACCAAGAGGAGAGCGTATTTTAATTCATTTATTCTCTGTACTTTCTTAATTAATTTAATATTTATTTAAGCTTTTGGAATTCTCCACATTAATTTAAATTCTGATAATCATTATCTTACAGATATTTATTTACATAAATGTGCTCTGAATTAAATAATAAAGAATAAAATAAAATTGATCGAGCAAATTTAAATATCTAATTAACAATTAATTTCATGGTTTTCCATACATTTGAATAAATAATAAGAAAATATAAATATAAAAACAAAACATATAAGTATAGAGTCATAGATATTTAATCAAGACTGCGCGTAATATATATTTTTGAATAAAAAAAGAATTATAATTGTTCTTAAAAAACTTGGCGATAAATTTATTCAAAATTCATTTTCCCTATTACTATAATTTTAAATTATATAAAATACTTAGCAACTGTACTTTATTATTAATACAATAAATAAATCGTTTAATTTGTTTATTCTATTTTATTGTCAAAAAGTAATCTAAAATTCACTAAGTTATGAGTTTTTAAAATGTAAAAATGTGAGTAAGTTTAAATCATATAAATAAATTCGAAAAAGAAGTGAAATATACAATATAATAGTTTTAATTGATTATATTAAATTAAAAAATTATATTAATAAAATAGTTAATTTTTCAAATAAATTTTGACTTAGAATACTTTAATTATATTTATAACTCTTTATATTTCTTATAAAATTAATCATAATATAAACTATGAATAAATTTTTAAAAAAAAAATAAAATTTAGCAATATAATTTATATATAAATCGAATTAATTGCAAAATCGTATCATAAGTTAGTAAATTAGAAATTTGTATTTATACTTTCCTAACGATTAACACTTTTGTCTCATTAGTTAGCATTTAATTCTGTAAAATACCATTCTAAGATTAATTGAGATTGTTCTTGTATTACATAAGTTAATATAATTTTTAGAGTCAAAGTGAGCTATTTCAAAAGTTTTAGATAAAGTATTGATTAAGATTTACTAATAAAAAATAAATAATACATAAGAAATTTTTCATATTGCAAAGTTTAAACATAGGGTTAAAAATTTTAATTAGATTATTAAATAAATATTGAGAGAAAAAAATTGAAAAATATTATTTTAACTGAAAAAGTTCAAATATTAAATACATAGGAAGAAATGATTAATTTTTATGCCTACTTAAGCAAATATAGTTAAAGTTTTAGATTAAAAATATTAAGACTAATTTAAAATTAAATATTAAACTAATGCAATTATTTGAAGCTTATTAAGTTGTTTCAAATAATTCGAATTTTTATACTGTAAATGCATTTTAGACATTCCTTAATTTTTTTACTATTTCTTAAGAATGTCATACAAAAATTATATTTTTAAAATGGACCAATTAAAGTTTTATTAGTGATTAAAATTTCAAAGTTAGTTTCATAATTATATTCTAAAAAAAGTAAGCAATAAAATATACTATATTAATTTTTTATTTACGCGTATTAAATAAAAAACGGATGACAACTTTTATGATAAAATAAAAAAGAATGAGATGTCAATTTTAAACAAATATTAAAAATTATATAGAATCATGGTTTATTAATAATTGTGATAATTCAAATTAAAATAAAATACAATTTAAACGAAGATAGATTTATATAAAGTTATTTCATAATTCTATAATTGTTATCTTTAATTATTATATCCTTAACTTTATTGGTGTAATAGATTTTTGGTAATATAACTATTAAATTAAATTTTTATGAATTTATTTAGCATCTTTTTAAATTTATTGATAATAAATCAACTTTATTTACAAAATTCTATGTTAAAAGAGAAATAAAAATTAGCCATAGAAATTATACTATTATTATAAGTTTAGTATTTAAAGAAAGATTTTAGCTTTTTAATTCTCTCAAAAGTCTTAATGATTTACTTTTTAAATTTTGAAATTTGAAATGGAAAAATTTCTATATCAAAATACTTATAAAATTGTGATTCGAAAAATGATGCAAAATTAAACTTAGAGATTTAAAACATCTTTGTATGTTCAAATAAGTATATAAATAATAATTTAATTTAGAATTCTATAAAATTAAAAAATTGCCAATTTATTTAAGATAATAAATCGTTGATTAAATATTAATTAAATAAAGCTAAAAATAATTTTGAAATTTGAATATTCAAATAATAAAATTATTTCAATTTAAAACCCATAAACCCATTATTAAATTATAATATTATTTTATAATAAAATAAAAAACTTTAAATGTTAAAAACTGAGTTTGATAAATTTTATGACAGAGAATCTTTCTCTTCTGAATCTTCAATTCACTCCACAGTTAGTATGAGAGTACCAATAAATGATTAAAAAAGGCCAGCTGATTCTAAGCCTCCTATGATAAATTGTAGGAAAAACAATAATTATTTGTAAAGTAATTATAGTACTTTATCAAACATGAACAATAATAATGGCAGTTCGATTATCAGCATGAAATCTGAATACTAAATCCCCCCTTAAAACGCTTTTTCTTATACAAATCAACAACCTTAATTAAGATCCAATGGAGGGATTTTTGGTTAATTAGCTAATCACCCAGATGTGAATTCAAAATTTTAACTAGTTTAAGATGGAATCCAGAGAATTAAATCAATAAGAGTAAATTTGAATACTTTGAGAGATTTTGAGCATCAAATTTGCAATAAAATTGAAACATTCATTAAAGATTCTGAGCAGGCAACCACCACTATTTTACAATGCATTTAGGATAAATATGAGAGTTCCTTCAAATTGAACTAAAATAATAATTCTTCTGCTGATCAAGAATTATTGCAAAAACAATAGAAAGCATACTTAGATAGTGAAGTTTCTCAATATCTTCAAGATTAATATCCAACAATTTAGTATATGGAAGAAATGGAGAATGCATTAATGCAAACTTTAGATAGAATTGTTAAAGTGAAAATCAAGGAATTTATTGTAGAAACTGAAGTCAAAATGAAAGCCATGAAATAAATGGTGAATATTGATGCAGATATTATGTTATTTTAGAAGGAGCACGGCAATACTAAGTTTGACACTTTGATCGATTCAAGTTGTAAATATGTCTCATTTATAAGTGATGATCATACTTAAGTAATGGAAATTATTGAGAGTTCAGATTCAAGTGTCGAAATGAAATAGTTTAACTTAAATTCAGTGAAAGAATTCAATCACAAAGTCAAGTATGTAATATTTGATTCGAACAGAATTATTATTGATGACGTAGTTTATTAGGAGGGAATAGAGCAAAATATTTCCAAAATTCCCGTGGAAGATTATTTAAGAGAGTAACATTCAATTTCTGGAATTGCACTACCAAGTAATTCAATTATGTTGGGCATTGATAATGGCTTGAAAATGATTTAATTCAGATGGAATGATATTTCAAATCAATATGATTTTGTTGAAAAATAGGGATTTAGACCAGGAAAATAAGAAGCAGCAGCTTATCAAATAAAATTAAATAAATTCAGAGCAAGCTCAATCTTAGTAAGAGTTAGCAAAAAAGGTGTTGCTTAAATCGATCTCAAGAAATGGAATTTAACTAAAAATTCTCACATGGAATCAGTGGTTAAATATGTACCAATGAATAATTTTGAGTAGGTTTCAGTTGACAGAATTATTTGTATCGCCACAAATTTAGTAACGATAGTAAACACAATTAGCAATGAGAAATTAGGTCAAATAAAACTCAACAATATTGAGTGCAATTAAGTAATTGTACCTAATTTCTTTAATGTGAAGGATATGGGAGCTGTGATAGTTCAACATGAAGGTCAATTCAAGATATCAGACTTCTTTGGCACAGGAATATAAGGGCAAGTTGAGGAGCTCCAAGGGTGCTAGCTGATCATGCAAATCAGCAAAGACGAGAATGGATCATTAGTGCTATGCAAGGATATCAGGGGACAGTTCTGCATTTATAATATTAAGAAAAGAACTTGATACATTCAAATCTTAATACATATAATTCATAATAAATAAATTCAAATTCTATCTACTATTTAGTTTTTAAGATAAATTTCTTTTATTTTATAAATAAAAGGATTAATGGATTTCTAAGTTATTATATCTAGTATCTTTTTATTCTATATAACACTATTTTTTTAAAAAAGACTGATCTGTAAGATGTATAGTTATAAAATTCATTTATACATTATATTAATTACGGTATAAATGTATTTTTTAATGTGTAAAAATAATAAATAAATTATTAAATGTTTACGTTATTATCAATATATTTATAATTAAATTTCTAAATAAAAAATAATATTTTGATTAAATTAATATTAAGTTTAACCGAATGGCGATACTTTTTAATTAAATAGCAACTATGACCGCAAAAAAAATATTATAATTATTAAATATTAAATTTATGATTATATTAAGAAATTAAATTGGTTAGATTAATTGAATAGAGTATAAAATAAAATTATATAGATTGATACATGTATTATATCAGTCTTTATTAAATTATATTTATAAAGTATAATTTTGTTGTAAATATATACAATTATTAAAGTAATCATATTGTTAATAAAATTGAAACAAAAGAAAGTTTAAGTAATTTTATGAATATTTATTAAGTTATATAATCTCAATAAATAGATATAATTGAAAAAAAATAAGTTAAATCCCTTTGAATTTGAAAGATAATAATTTTTTTAATTTAAATATAAGATAAAGTCTTAGTTGTAAATATCATAATTATATACTTAAATACTATATTATATAAACAAAAGTAATGATATTTATTCTTTTATCTTCAAATAATTTCAAATGTTTTTAATTCTTTTAATTAAAAGATATCCAAATAATATAAAACAATGTCACAGTTTTAAACTTAAAAAATATATACAAAAAATATGAGTGTATTCTATTGATTATTAAGAAGTTCAAATAATTTTAAAATAATTTCTACTAAATTTGATATTAACATAAAATAATCAAATCTCAAGGTAAGTTAGTATGAAATATAATTTATTTAATTAGGAAATGTTCATATCTTAATAAGTTCTAGATAATTAAAAAAATAAAATTCTACATAATTTTTTGTAGGATATTGATATTTTTATCAGATCATTTGGTGAGTTCAATATGATTAACTATATTTGTTTAGAATTATTTTTGAATATGAAAAATATCTAAACTTCATAGCTTTTTATAAAAAATAATTAGATTTGTAAGTGAAAAATTTAATTATTTCAAATACAATGATAGTAATTAAAATTCAATGTGATTTGAGGATTTTAACTTGCTAAAAGAAGAATATAACTCAAATTAAAATATTCTAAAAATAAATTAGCAATTTCATTATAAATTATAATTAAAATTAATATTACACAACTATTGAATGAATTTAAAATACTAATCAATACATAATTATTAAACAGCTAAAATTTTGGGATAATTTATTAGATTTAGTAAATTAGATCATGCAATATTTTAAATACTACTAATTTATTAAATTAAAAAATTAATATTTATCGAAGACTGTTTTTTTTATTAAAAATTAATGTTAAATTTAAATATTTAAATTATTCAAACTTATATTATTTTAAATACCAAAAAAAATTCAATATATTATAATTAAAATTAGATATTTTCTTTTTTGTTATGGATCAAGCGTTAACTGAAAAAGTGTTGTGGAAAAAATACTTAGAGTCTTTAAACACCGTCAATGATGAGTATTAAAAATCGAATTAAAGCAGGGAATCGTCCAACTTCTAATTAAATATCTCGTAAACTCCAAATGAGTCACATTTAGATACTTAGGATATCAATAAAACATAAAGTTTTAGTTTAAATACTTATCAAAGTACTTTATAGCCAAATAGTTTAAGCGCGATTAATTGTGTTAAAAATGAATAAAATTTTGGAAATAGTTTTCCTGTCCTAAACATGCCAACAAAGAATTTATTGTAAAAGTAAGTCAAATGTGAAAATGTACCTGCATAAGTTCACCCTCAAAAGAGAAAAAATATAAATTAGAATTAAAAAGTAATCAAGAATGAGAATAAAACTTAAGAAAGTGTTTTAATCTAGCCTCAATAAGTCAGAAAACAGAAGCCTGAAAAACCTCAAAAATTTAAATCCCTAAAGAAAGATCCTTAAATTTATATTAACCAAATACCCTGAATAAAGTTTCAATAAATTAAAATTTGTAACAACCATCTTTAGCTCCAATGGAATCAATCAATTAAAATTAAAATCACAGTTCCCAAACAATTCAGTTTGTTCAGAAAGCTCAAAAGTTAATAACTACATCCAAATAAATGCTTGAAAAAGCTGAAAAATTAATGCCATTTCTTAAGAAAAATGCTAATGAAGCATAAAACTCAGCTCAGAAAATGATGAGAGCTCTGGAATAAAAATTGAATAAATTGAGTATCAAAACTGAGTAATCAATGAAACAAGAAAGATTTTTAGATACTTAAAGTCAAGTTGAGCAAATAAATATTGAAATTTTTTAGTTTTGTGAAAGATAAAGTCAGATTTTACAAGAATTAGAAATGGATTAAATAAATCAAATTTAAGTTATCAATCAAATTCTTGAAAGGAAGCCAAGAAAACTAGAATTTCAAAATGAACTTAATCTCATAGTAGAAAGCATAGGATTTTAAACATTAGAAAATTAGTATGAACGACTTGTAACTTAACTTGATAATAATATGCTAGTGTTGAAGCAAAAGGGTTAAGATATCATAGATTTAATATAAATTGATGTTCAAAATTAAAATTTCAATCATATCACATCAATCTAAAGCCTACCAAACTTCATATTCAATTGTGGAAATACTTATATCCTAGAAAATCTTTATTTCAACCTATAAAATACTCAAGAAATTTACTAATTTTAACATTCAGATATTCTTGGAGGTTGCTCCCTTGGTGATTACTTTATTATGCTTGGTCATGAAACTTACGCAAAAATCTCTTTGCATAAATACAACGGATCTCAATTCACTGAAGTAGGAATAATAAAACCATTTGTCATGGGAGGTGGTGGTAAACAAAGAAAAATTACTCAACTTAAAAAGAACAAGTTTGCTTATGATAAAATTTAGGTCTTTATAAACTACAATAATTAGGGTTTGAAAATAGTAGATGTCAACGTAAATGGCTTCAAAGACTCAACCTTCCAAAGTCTAGTTGTGAAAATGGACACTTATGAGATTTTAGATGATCACTTAGTTTTAACAAGAAATCACTTCGATTTCACACTATGCAATTATCAAGATCTCACACAACTTTGCACAGTAACATCCAGAGATTAAATAGTCATGTCAAATTGCTTATTAATTCCAGACCAGTTTAATGAGTAATTTTTGCCCATTATATTCGCTAACGACTGCTAAACTTTGCAAATAAAAACAGTCGATGTTATGCAGCAAGGGTATGTTGGAATGCAACAAAATGCTCAAAATAATTAAGCATATTAAATGTTAGTAAAAGTTGAGGGAGATAGATAGTTTGAAGAGATCGATGAGTATGATTCGAAAACAGACACATTAATTGTTGCCTTGAATCAAAATTTGCAAGTAGAAATTATTAAAGTAACTATTGATTGAATTTAATATGATTTTATACTTAATATTACAGTATTTGTTATTTTTAATATAAATTTAAACTAATATATACTTCGACATAATTATTTATTTTAATGTTTTTATTTAATTAATAGATAACTTGATATAAATAATTTTATAATCTTACATTTGGATTGAGATCTGATAGATAATTTATTATTTTATTTATTCTTTGATTGTATATAAGTTTATCTGATTTGAGGATTTTATTCAATTAAGAACATTTCTTTGATAATTTCTTAAAAAATAAAATCATAATATAATAAATTATAAATTTAATGCCAAATTTATTTCAAAGTGTATAGTTGAAATAAAAATTAATCAAAAATACATCTGTGATGGGCTAAATAAAAAAATCTACTATATCATCTTGGTAATTCACATTTTAATAATTCTCAAAACTTTATGTGTTGATAAAGCTTAGTAATTTTAAAAATAAATTTAAGAGTTGTTAATAAATGCTAAGTTAAAATAATATGATTCAATACAAGCTTATAAAATAATTAAATATTCAAAATAAATATTTATGAATTATTAATATTCAAGTTATATATTTATTAATTATACTTCAAATAAAAATAGTAAGGATTTTCAATATGGATAAATTTATCAAGAATAGATAAAATTGTTCGAAAAATAATTTTGAGTAAAATCTTTAAACTGATACAAATAGCCTAGACTCTGATTCCAGCTCAATCTCTTCAAATGATTCTTAAAATTCTAATAACAGTTAAAAATATGCCTCATAAATTGATAAAGAAAATCAGGAATCTTCAGAGTTATTTTCGAATCTCTAAAATCAAACACTGTTTAAGATTGAGAATTTACATAATCAAGACGATGTTAATATTGACTATCGTATCAATAACACAAGCAACACCTAAGATAAGAAATAATCTAATTAAAAAAATAAAATATAAAAAATTAAATCATAAGATCACTCAAGTTAGTTAAGTAACTTAAGGAAAGAAATGAGTAGAAACATTCAAGTTAAAGATGAATAGAGCAATATAGAAAATTAATAAGAAAATGACTATAAATTTAATCTACAATATAGCCTAGAAACAACTTAGGTACTAAATAAAATAAATCTAGTGCTAAGCTAGTCATAAGAATTAGAGTAATTAATAGAGTTAGTACGATGT
This sequence comes from Oxytricha trifallax, assembly GCA_000711775.1. Taxonomy (NCBI): domain Eukaryota; phylum Ciliophora; class Spirotrichea; order Sporadotrichida; family Oxytrichidae; genus Oxytricha; species Oxytricha trifallax. The sequence goes on from ARYC01011468.1 coordinate 8,972, forward strand.
AACATCCAAAATATGACTTCTGGCACAAAAAATTTATTGACTGTCTCTAAATCTATGATAGAATAACATGTTTAAGTAAAACATTCATCAATTGAAGAGTAAAATTTCAAAGAAAACGTGAACAATTTAACGATTAAACTCATGGATTAATCATTTAGTTTAGGTAAATACATCTCATGTCTAAAAGATAACTTCAATTTCAGCAGTTCTTAATTTTCTAATCAATTTTAAGATTCGAATGGGAAATTACATTTGCAACAAGGCCTAGTGGATTAAAAAATGACTTTAATTTAAGAAAATCCATAAGCATATGATAGGTTAGTGTGTCAACTTGATCATAATTTCTAAGTTCTAAAAAGAGTGAATTAACTTCAATGTGATTTGGTATAGTACAAATTAAATGAAAACTCTAACGTTATTTAAATGTCTGTTATGGCTTAATTCTAGAATGTCCCTCAATTTGTATTCTTACATGGTCAAAACATAGTGATCGACAGCAATATCTATTCGTTGGTTAATAATGAAATTATCTTTAAAATTTAAGAAGAGCCTATTAGTGGATGTGTTTTAGATGAAAACTTAATAGCTTTTGGGTTTGGACTCTATGGAAAAATCAAAGTTATTTAGTTAAATTTTAATGGGAAATATAGTGTAAAATCTCAAGGGAGTGTTTATAGGTCTAATGGAGAGCAGAGAAAAATTTAAATTCTAAAAATTCAAATTAATAAGTTTGAACCTTAAGAGAAAACACCTATGAGAGTTGTGTATTTTTGTAATGAAAAAGCTTTGCTCTTTAAATTATAGCTAAATACTTAAAATGTTTCAGATTTTTACAAAGAAAAAATATCATTTAGATGTGAAGATTTTGAATTTGTTGATAGAAACCATGTAATTTCAATGATTATGAATGAATTTCACTTAATTAACATAAAAGAAAGGCGAACGATAAAAGTTTATAGAAAAGCAGAGTCTGGTTTTTATATAATACCTAGTAACTTTGATATAAATAAGAAACCATTTTTGATTCATGCCCAATCAGAAATGGATTAATATTCAAATAATTTTTCATTTTTGAATGACTAATACAAATTTAAAATTATAGATATAATAAAATAAGGAGAGAAACACTTTCATAATAGTATTGTTAAATTTGAGGGTGTGCCAATTAGTGACTAAAATTAGAGGATTAAAATATTAGGTAAAATTTAAATAACAAGTATGAATAAAAATCAAGTAGAGTAAGAGGGGTACTTCACTGTTTTTAAGAAAATTTAAGAGGATTATACATATCTAATGGGGTTTGATAGGAGTAAAAACTAAAATGAAATTATAAAGATATATATACAATGAACATAGTTTAAAAAGTAAAACTTTATCAAACATAATTTACTGAATTTATTTTAAAAAGTACTCTATTATTTTTATTTAAAAGTTTATTTATAGATAAAACTCAATAGAAAAATATAAATTTATCTAATTAATTAATAAGTTAGTGAAATATTTATAATTATTTACCATTATTTAATCTATTAAGGCGAATATTAGAAATAAATATCCAGATTTTTATAGATCTTAAAGTATTATAGGGATAGCTGTTTTCAATAAAATTAATGTTCAATATTAGATCAAATATGATAAACTCATTTAAACATAAAAATTGTGAGTATATTAATAAGTAAGACAATTAATTAATAGACACTTATTAATAATAATATCTTCATTAAAGATGATAAAATAACTATCCTTATCCTTAATAATATATGCCCTAATAGGGATCGCTTTGGTTTCCTTTAGGTAAGATTTGTTCTTTTATCTCGATAGTTTAATTTACTCAAATGAACATAATATACTAAGATCTTATTTTCTATGTAAAAAATAATTAATCAGTATTATTGTTTAATAAATTAAATATTTAAAGTTAATTAAGCATAATATTTACAAACTAGGAATAATATAATCTAAAATTATATTATTTAAATATTATTTTATTCAAAATCAATGAATTGATTTATAAAAGAGTGACGTTATTTTTTATTATTCTATGAGGATCTGTTATAAATATGAACCCCTCAAAAAGGGCTTCAAAATATTCAAAAACTTAAATTTTACTATGAAATTGATACTTTGCTTTCTATAAAGGGTTTATATACAAAATTTGCTCTATTTCAGTTAAATATTTGATTATAATCAAGCCTTTCAAATATAAGTGAATATTTAGAGTTTGGAATAATTTAAGTAAATCCAGAATTTATCAAAATAAAAAACCATTTTTTAGTACAAGATAAACAATATTGAGTATTTGGAGTGATTATTAATAAGCAAGAGAAACTTGAATGAAATATACTATATAATGTCAATTAATAGAACTGGATTATGCAAGGTTTTTTAGAAAATTAGTAGAATTATTCTTGCACAAACTCTCTTAAAACTCCTTCATTGTATAATAAATGATATTTTTATTGAATCCTAAAGGTATATTATATAAAAAAAGAGTATTTTTGTTGAATATAGTATTAAATTCCCATGTTGATATCTAATTAAACATGGAATTCCCAAATAAATATTTAACTTTACACATTGTGTTTTTTTGTTTATATTTTGAAAACTTTTTGTTTAATTGCTTAAATTTATGACTATAAAAATTTAATTCAAATTTTTCTCTAATTTGATTAATAATTTCTGTACTATAAAGTAATTAAATGAGTTTATTTATTAATTTTGAATGTAGTGATTAAAGAGAATGCTTCAATTCATTCATGAATATCGTTGGCTGTGGTGATTCAGTGATAAATAACTGTCAAGATAGCACGGAATTTGTGAAGGGGTGGCTATTGTCTGAATCAGAAGAATATTTAGTTTTTGGAGGCACTGAATCTGAACAAATTGCTCATAGTACAAAAAGAGAAATCGGTTATCCATTTCAAGCATTACTTTAAGTTTATAATTATTAAAAAGTATTAAGGATGATTTAATTTTAAGTATTATACTTTTGAGATATACGAAATAAATGAATATTCTATGGGCAGTTATTTATTGATTAATATTAGTAAAATTATTTGTAAGTTATCACTATTTAAATGTGAATCAAATCAAAATCTATATGCGATTAATTCGAAATATTGATGTCAACATAAGCAAAGTGGCTTTCATGAAGAAGAAATGACCCAAAAATCTATTTCGCTTAATATTTAAGCTTATATGGATCAGGAAGTAACAAAGAATTCGGCCACATAACTAGTGGATTTTAACAGTTAAAAGTAATAGTGAAATAAGCATATTACTTGCTATGTATTATTTTGTTTTGCAGTTAAAAATCTTAAAAAATAAATATTTAGTTTTAAAATTTACTAAAATTTATTTACTTATATTTATTTATTTCATAATGATTTTCTATTTGTTTTAAAAATCATTAATGTAAATATTAAAATTTTATAATTTAATTTTTAATTCACAAGATTCTGAAAAACTAAACAATACTTTTTTATAGTCTTTTTAGTGAATTAATTATATAATTTTATTTATTCTTTTAGGGATGATTAAAAAATCTTCTGATATTGTATTTTGTAATACTAATTTTATTAACTTTGTATTTAAGTTATTGAATTCATATACGTTTTAAATAAAAATAAATTAGAGTATTTATTAGGAAAATAAATTATTTATATACAACATTTATGTGTTAATATTAATTTATTTTGAGATATTTGAGATTTGAGTGAGCTTGAATCAAACCTAAAACTTTCAAATAGTGCTTTATTTTTAAGTTATTAATTTAAAAATATAGTCACCATATTTCAATAGGATATAAAATAAATAATTACAGCTGTAAATTTCAATTAGATTTTCATAAAGAAATATTGAATATTTGATTTTTTGAACATTTAATTAAGTTATTGACAATAATAATAGCAAAACATTATTTAGCATTACTGTTTTTAAAAATGATAAATCTTCAATTCAATTGTTTTAAAAATAGTTTCCTATCGTTGATAAGATATAAATTGGATTTAAAAAGGCTTTATTTATATTGAATTAATATTTAATATTAGAAAAAATCAGGTTTTAATACAAAATCCTCAATATACTTAGAACAATTATATATCGATTTTGATAAGTTTTGGTTTTAAAATGAGAAATTTATT